>JACEGR010003500.1:0-103807 GCA_014170235.1 Listronotus bonariensis | reverse complement strand
TAAACGTCTAATTTTATACCAATTTTTAAAACAGTTTTTAAAGAAGTTATACAAAGTTATATTAGTTAGAACTGGATTTAAAAGAAACTTAAAATTTTAAAGTTCCATAAAACGTTGCAGTTTGGTTAAAAAGTTGTGAGAAAATTGTAAATTCTTTATTTTTTATTCAATATTTTATGGATTGACAGATTTTTAACTTGACAAATAAATCAAACGTCTGGAAATGAAATATGTTAACCTTTAAAAAAATTAAAGTCATTGGAGATGGAAATTGTTTGTTTAGAGCAGTGAGCAAGTTTATTTTTAATACTGAAACCAGACACAATGAGTTGAGGGAAAAAGCAGTCGATTATATCAAAACAAACTGGATAGATCTTAAATCGTTTACAAGTGATAATAACCTAAGTAAAGATGAATATTGTTTAAATATGCTTAAACCAGGGACTTATGGAACATCAATTGAATGTTTAGCTTTATCAGAGACATATAAATTCCAATTTAATATATTTTTTGGAGAAAAAATGAGCAAATTGAAGATTTTGTCGATTTTCAGGACCGTCCAACAATTATAACGAAATCAAAACATGAAAACATATATATTTATTATTTTCAGGAAACCCAAACTCTGGTCATTATGATTTGCTACAAAAATTGAAAATAAATTATTTTATTGTTCGTTCTGTAATAAGAAGTTCACAACAAAAAGGGTTTAAATGTTCACAAGTCAAAAATACATAAAGAAGAAAGTTTTTCAGTTACTTCAGTAAAGAGCTTCGTTGATAGTGAAGAAAAAATGGCAAATGATAATAATAATAATAATAATAATAAAAGTGAATTAGAAGCTGATAATATTTTTATTGTAAATTATTTTTCAAGATTAAAATCCTCGGTTCCAGTTATAAAAAGAATTCCAAAAGGATCCAGAGCTTGTATTGCAGAGGAACTTACAATAGTTTTAAAAAAATGTATTACCGATAATAAGTTTTGTGATTGGGTATCTTTATTTTTGTTTCCCTTATGCTGTCCTTCAAGTTCCCCCAAAACTAAAGTCTGAGAAAAATTTGTCACTGACAACTAAAATTAAAAATAACCTTAATTCATGGAGGAAAAATAAAAATCTACCTTTAGAAGTTTTACTGGAAAAATATAATTCTAAAAATTTTGAAAAATCTAAATCCTTACACAACATTATAAAGAAAAATACAGAAAAAAATTTGGCAAGAAAGGTGGAATCTAAAATATCTGAAGGAGATGTAAAGGGAGCCATTCGTTTGCTTTCATCTGAAGATGTCTTGGCAGAGAAAAATGAAAATACCTTTTGGAAATTAAAAGAAAAACATCCAACAGAAAATCTCGAAAAAAACGAGGATCGTGAAGACATATATATAGAAAATTCAGATAATTCAGATCATATTAACGAAGTAACAAAATCAGAAGTTAAAAATGTAATTTCATCTTTTAGGCCTGGTTCTGCTGGAGGTCTTGACTCACTGAGACCTCAACACCTAAAAGATTTGATTTCTGAGGAACTTGGTATTATTTCTTCTAATTTACTTGATTCATTAGCGTTATTTTCATCTCATATTATCAAAGGATTAATTCCTTCTTCAATATGTCCATTTTTTTATGGGGCAAATCTTTGTGCTTTTAATAAAAAAGATGGAGGTATTCGTCCAATTGCGGTGGGTCTCTGTTTTCGACGCTTAGTGGCAAAATTGGTTTGCTCACGAATATATGAAAATTTAGGTGAAAAATTAAGGCCTAATCAGTTAGGATTTGGCACTAAGTGTGGTGCAGAGGCAGTGACCCATGCTTTAAGAAGATATATTAATTTTCATCATTCAACAGAGAAAATAATATTAAAAATAGATTTTAAAAATGCTTTCAATATGGTTAATAGACATGTGTTACTTTCAAAAATTAATGAACATTTCCCAGAATTTTAGCCCTTTATATCACAATGCTATAAAAAACCTTCTCTACTTTCTTTTGGTGAAAATCATATATATTCTGAAAGAGGTGTACAGCAGGGGGATCCTCTGGGACCACCTTTATTTTGTCTTGCTATTAATTCTTTTGTTTCTTCTTTAAAATCAGAAATAAATTTATGGTATTTAGATGATGGGACTATAGCGGGAGATATAGATACTGTTTTAGAAGATTTTCAAAATTTAATTGTAAAAAGTGCATCAATTGGTCTAGAAATTAATTCTGAAAAATGTGAAATCACTAGTATTTTAAATAATAATTTAGAAAATTCCGTGTTCTTAAAATTCAAACTTTTAGCTCCAAATATAAAGAAAACTCCATTGGATTGCTTGAACTTATTAGGATGTCCCTATTCTCCTAATTCGATTGGCAAAACCTTGGAGAAAAATTTTTAACTCTCAATAGAATACACGAAAATATGTGTTTTTAAACCGTCATATATCTTTTTACCTTTTAAGACATTCTTTCGCTATTCCACGTCTAATATATCTATTACGCTGTGCACCTTGTTGGACGAATTCCTTTTTTTCTTTCAAAATTTGATTCTGTTTTAAAACATACTTTAAAAAATATAATTAATTGTAATATAGACGATAAATCATGGATACAAATATCTTTGCCAATAAAACTTGGAGGGCTTGGTATTAGAGATTTGTCAACCTTATGCTTTTCAGCTTTTTAGGATCAAATTACGATACTTTTGATCTTGTTAAATCTATTATTCCACAAGCTGTATATAATTCAATAGATTTTGATTTTAATTTTTCCTTAAGTTCGTGGCTTTCTCTATGTAAATTGGAATGTATTCCTAATGAGATGAGAAAAAATCAAACCAGTTTAGATTTTAAAATGTGCCAAGTTTTTCTCAGTAATCTTAATTCTTTATGTGTGAGTAATTTAGACAAGGCTCGTCTTTTAGCTCTTCAAAATTATGAAAGCAATGCATGGCTTAATGCTTTGCCATCTTCTCAACTAGGGAATCTTTTGGATGATTCCACGTTTCGTGTTTCCGTTTCACTGAGAATTGGTCAGCCTGTGTGTGAGCAGCATACCTGCATTTGCGGCAAAATAGTTGACATATATGGCCTTCACGGGCTCAGCTGCAACAAAAGTGCAGGTAGGATGTCGAGGCACAGGATGATTAATGATATTATTAAGCGTGCTTTAATCACAGCAAATTTCCCAGCAGTTTTAGAGCCACCCGGCATTTGTCGAAATGACGGTAAACGCGTTGACGGGATGACTTTAGTTCCCTGGAAGAGTGGAAAGGCATTATTGTGGGATGCTACGTGCAGGCATACTCTTGCAGATTCATATATTAACGAATCAAGAGAAGAAATTGGTTTTGCTGCACGTTTAGCTGAAAATCAGAAAAACAAAAAATATGAAGAGCTAATGGACCGTTTTGTCTTTGTTCCTTTCGCAGTTGAAACTTTTGGGCCTTGGGGTAATGAGGCAAAAAAACTAATTTCAAACATTTGTAATTTTACAAAATTAAAAAATGCTAGAAGCTTTATAACTCAGAGAATTAGCCTCGCAATACAACGAGGAAATGCGGTTTCAGTGCTAGGGACTATTCCAGAGGAGGCAGGTCTGGATGAAATATTTTATATTTAATTTTTTTTTATTTTTACTCATATTTAATTATTATTATTTCCTATAATTATTAAGTTTCTTTTTGAATTTCCTGACTCTTATGATTGTTTATATTGTATAATATTGATGTTTAAGTTTGTTTATTTGGATTAGACAATCCCTGTAATGAACTTTATAAGTTAGTTGGGATTAATAATAAATAAATAAAAAATAAAAAATTAATACCATATTATGGTATTATCCGACTTTTTTTATTTTTTACTTTTTAGTAAGGGTAGAGTTTATTATTGTTTTGAAGTCGGTTATTTTTTTAACTGTTTTAAGGAGATTACTATGTAAGTTTAATTAAGTTATCAAATTGTGTTTGTGTTAATTTATAGACTTATGATTATATTTTTGTATGTTAAGAATAATATTAAAAATAAAATAGAATAAAAATAAAATTTATTTAAAAGAAAAGCACTTAGAACTTAAACAACCTATTTCTGGTAGAAAGATTAGAGCTTGATATTATTATTAAATATTTTAAGGTAAATATCCATTTTTGTTTGGATGCATAGGATCATAAAACTTATAACAAAACTGACTTTTCCAACATAGGTCTTTATTACGAAATAAATGGTAATTGTTTCTAGGGCTAATGGCTTCCGCAGTCATGGCCAACTCAGGCAAAAAAATAGTTTGACGATTTTTGACATGAAATCTAAAAATTCATATAAAGTGTTATGATATCTTAAAGGCAAAAACGCTATTTAAAAATGTTAAAAAAATAAAGTGGACTCTATAAGAAAAATAAAAGTTGATTTTAAAATCGAAACATTAAAATTAAAATCTGAACACATAAATGCATTGCTTTTAAATATTTGCCCCAACAATGATTTTACTTACAGAGTCCAACAATTATTTGTAATGAAAAACTTATAGCACTTTTTGAAAATGCACATTTTCACTTCTTTCTAAATATCTGAAAAACCAATTAATACACACTGTATATAGATTTCCTCCCGAGTGGAGAAAAAACGTATTTTTATATGTTTTGGTTAGTTCTCATAACCTAATTAAAAACCAATTTATTACAATTATTTTACTTTTTGACAAAGAAATCTAAGACAGTACTTTTATTTGCTTCTATAATACGCGCTAAAAACAACCAATAACAATTTGCAGGTTATTCCACCAAAGTTGCTTTGAATGCAATTCGCATTCGCGGACATAACAAAATATTGGGAAATATGTCTAGACAATAAAAACAAGCGGCGAAAAACAAGTTTAAGGAAAAAATAAACTTTATATCTTTGTTTTTCCTTTAATTTTATGGAAAATGTAAATGACATGGAAAACAAACCTTGCATTGTTTGTGTTATTTAAAAAATGAACTAAAGAAAGCGACTTTCTTATGTGGTTGTTATTATACAGGGTATTATTTTACCTTATATCCCTATTAAAAAGTGTGATTTTTTTTTATCTTTGAACAAACCACGAAGGCTAAACGCCTAAATACTAACGCACCGTGGGTGTCTTAAGCGAGGTAAGAGGGAGTTTGTTGACACGGGACTTAAATACCTGAAGATTTGGGGGAAGAACAGACCTCCGCGGGCAGCAGGTTCCACAACCTAGAAACTCTAGGGATAAAAGAACGAACAAAGTGGGAAGTTCGGGGCCTGTCCAGTTGGACCGTATAGGGATGCATACGCGCGGAACCACGCGTTTCTCTGTTGGGAACCGTAAGTGGAGGAATTATACTGGACAATTCTTCAGAGCAGAAGCCATGGAAGTACCTATAAAAATCGACAAATCCCCCACGGCCCGACGATGTGCAAGAGAGGGAAGCCTTTCTGTAAGTGAAGGATCATTAATGAGACGAATAGCTCTTCACTGAATAGAATCAAGAATGCTTAGGGTTGTGGGGGACGCCATGCCCCAGATATGACAACAATATTTCAATGGAGGTCGGATTTGGGACACATATAAAGTGTATAAATTAGAAGGGGAAAAATACTTTTTGGCTTGAAAGAGAAATCCAAGCTTTTTTGAAGCTGCCGTTGTATAGATACAATGTGTTTATGCCAGTTAAGGTTACTTTCAAATGTGACGCCCACAAGATTAAAGGTGTCTTTGCTCTGTAAAACTTGGCCGCTCATAAGTAGAGGATGAGTATTTGATGACTCTTTTCGCGACAAGGAACACGATTGTGTTTTGGATGCATTAAAATGGACGAGATTTTTAGCGCCCCAATCCAATATTAAATTAAGATCTTTAATTTATATTTTGACACCCACTTTTAACGTTAACGTTAAATAGATCGGATAGAAAGAAAATACGTAAATACGTATATAAAAAATAAATAGTGTTGTATCTATTATAAAAATACCAAAAAAAAAAAAATCGGTTGTCTGAAAGTCGGTCTACTGACGATAGTTGAACGTGACAACTTCGAAAGAATCATTACCTTTATCGCCGCAATTATCCTTGCTATAAACAATTGACACCACATTCACTTTTCACTGCACGCTCGATCAAGTAGAAGAGAAACAGATGTCGAACGACGCGAAGATTGTGCCTTTTTATCGCTCGGTTCCGCGCTCTCGCTTGCACTTCAAGCCTTAAATGGAACGCGCGAGAAACGGCACATGAGTCATGTTTTGGTCGAATTATAAGACGTTGTCACGTCAAAAATTAGAAAGTTAAAACTCCCTTTATATTTTTATTTAATATGAGAGATCTATTTATCATCTTTAAAAAAATAGTAATAGGTTGCTGACATTTTATTTAGTTGTTCTTAAAGCATTGAAGCTATTAAATAAAAACTGAATTAGTTATATAAATTAGCATTTCATTTAAAAATAAACAATTTGATTTCTTTATACTGTATGGCCGTAAATAGCCCCCACCCCTGATAACTTTTGTAGCCTCAATTTTTTCTTTATAAAATTTAAGTTTTACCAATGGGAGGATATAAACTACTTTTGTCGTAAAAATAATAGTTGCAAAAATTAAGAAGGCAGATGGGCACCATGTTAGAAAAAATACGTAAAGAAAAGGAGAGTCTTGGGGTATATCATTTTAAAGCTCCTGACGATACTTCATAACCCTAGAATATAAAGTCAATACCTTGACCTACTACAAAATGTTTCTACCTTAGACTGTAAATATAGATACAGACTAGAGATGTTGATTTCCGTTACTTTTGAATACTCGTTACTATTCGTTACTCGACTACTAAGTAATCATTTAATATATTCGTTACTATCGTTATTTTGATTACTGATTACTGTAATTGTATTCAATTAAATCACAATTAGTGCAACTGCAAAATTCCCGGACTGTCGTTAATTCAGATCATTTACTTGTAAATTTTTGTTCTTGATATTCTGGAAATATTTACTTGAAATTTTCAAAATGCGGTCCAAAATTTAAAATAAATAAAGTTAGGAATTACGTAGAAACTGTTCTGTGTACGTACAGTTAGTACAGTATATAATGTCTACATAGTACTTAGTACCTACATACATAAATACAAACTTAAAATCTAAAAGTAAATAAAAAACTATAGAGACAAAAATAAAAAATATATTCTGTATGTTATGTAGATTCAGATTATAGATAAGTATACCAACATTACCAATCTACATATCAAATAAAATTATTCGTCTTACCTTGTGTTATGCTATATGGTCACTTAAATTTCACAAGCTAAATAATATTAATCTCTAATAATAATTAATAATTTTACAAGGGACAAAAAATAAACATGCATCAACGCGTCGTATCGCCAGGGATCAAAAATAAAGAAAGAAAACAAAATATTGCGTCGTCCGACATCGGTATCTCATCTCTGAACTGAGAGAAAAACGTACTTCGGGGAATCACATATTTAAAATGCAAGCATTGCAAACCGACATTACCGACCGGCTGCAAGCATTTAAACAAACAACGTTGCCAGATTCAGATTGTCACGTCCTACTTCTTCTTTATTGTTACCTTTTACAAATACAATTTAAACGCGTTAGTTTAGTTACAATAGTTACTTAAGTTATAGGGTACGTTCAGCCGACGTCAGCGGCTGAGTTGCTTGGTAAGCGGTCGCGTTCACCCGACCGTATGACAAGCTGCTTGAACTCAGCAGATGTCCATTTTACAAAGCGGTCTTTATTTATGCTAACCAAACTCAGCATTTTTTGGGCTTGCGCAAATGTCAACCTTTGGGAAGTTCTGTTAGTCATCTGTCAAATTTTGGTTATATTTTTAACTGAAATGTCGAACTAATAAGCGAAGCGTTCAGAGACTTGCCAACTGCTGGGTCGTTTTTCCGCTGAATCGCTTTGTGCTTACAAAAAGCTGCTGATGTCGGATGAACGTACCCATTGTTACTCCCTGATTTTGGATTACCGACTTACTATTACTGATGAATACTAAAATACTCGAAGAAATCAAAGTACCGAAAGTAATCATTTAATTTTCGGATCAATATTCGTTACTGCATTATTTGTCGAGTAACGAGTACTCGAGTAACGAATAGTTACTTTTTCAACATCACTAATACAGACCCGGCCAGTCATTCATAAATCATTCTAAACGTTGTAGCATACATTGTTTGGCTATTACGATATAAGAGCAAACGAGATAGAGGTAATGGTGGGGATGAACAAGTTAGAATAGGTGTATTGGTAAAACTCTCCGCTGCTACTCCCATACGACCAGGAACAAACCCGAGTTGCCAGATTTATACCTACGAATTCTCTCTCAAAATTGGGCTGTCGCGATATTTTGATACGTTCGTCGCACACTATATTTGTAATTTTGCCGTGATATTTATAAGATTACGCTAATTATCACCAGGTGCCCGATCGTAGATGGGAAGACGCGATTTTCTTTCAATTTGGCGGTAAAGGAGAACTACAAAGATAAACAATTTTAACGTTTTTTTAGAGGTGATAAGATTAATTTTGCTTTTTAATTTAAAGTGTTTATTTGTGATTATTGCAAAGAATTATTAGTTATTATACTTTGGGATATTTTGTAATTTCATTTTCATTGTCCTGTGTTTAATTTCGCCGTAAAAATTAAATATGGAATGGAGGTGCACAGACAATAATATTTACTGTGCAACTTATGTGAAATATATTTGTATTGGTTTATTTTATTTAAATAATGATAAATAGTTATATATTATATAATTTAAATTTTGTATAATTAAAGAGAGTCCAATATTATTGGTCCCCACAAAGTTTTCCATAAAATTTTCATTCCGAATAATTACGTTTGGCAACGTGGCTCATTCTGTTACTATGTTGCCGGCATCTGTGCTGTTTACACGTCCAGTGCGCTGTTGCTAAATATTTAATGAGGTAAAACATTTGAACAGAATGTGATGTATTGTGTACTGAAGATTTGAATGTAAATAAACGCGTCTGTATCTCTTTGTTCGTCTGAGGTTTCTACTTTAGAAATTACCCATATACGTGACTAATTTGGATGGCCATACTTCCGAAACCTATACAGTTAGAGGTACTTAGTGTGGCATTTTCTTAAAGCTCTTTAAAAGATCTTTTAATGGTGATACTGATGATAATATACAGAGTAGGACAAAAGATGGATTTTTTGTCCTGCTCTGTATAGTATCACCAGTATCACTATTAAAAGCCTCTTTTCATAAAAGCACCTTTTTTTTAAATCTTTTTGACATCCCGCGAAGGCATATGCCTAAATACCAGAGTACCGTGAGTGCCGGGTTATTAGATGTTTAACCCATCTTTCCCCTGTTTCGTCAACGTTGTCCAAGCACTGAAACATGCAGTTGTGCATTTCAAAGTACCTTTTAGACAACGCGGTAGTGCCACCACGGTCGTTATTTTTAAATAACTACTACCTAAAGAACCCTTTACATTGTATTACCATAAAAGAACGTTAGAAGAAATATTAATTTACAATGATCTCATTTCCAATTAATTTTTTTTCAAGATGGCGCCCGCTCACCATATTGATTGTTGCAAGTATTATTTTTACGTCAAAAGTAGTTTATCTTTCCTTTTGTCATACACAAATTTTATAAGGAAAAATTTTAGGGTTACAAAAATTAGCAGACTATTTACGTCCACAGGCGTATTAGGCATGTGGTGATATTTATTAAGGTTTTTGAATAGAGCCCGATTAAAACATTTTAATTGTTCCAATTATATCAATCCAAAATGTCCAAGTTTTTAACGTTCATGAAAGATAAACCTATTTACCAAAAATGTTTTCTGGTGACATCACTTTAATAAAAATATTTTTGTTATAGCTGACCACCGTGCAACATTGTAGTGATTTTTTAATAAAACGGGTTTTGTGAGCATCGTGTATATGTATGTCGAATAAGGAAAAGAAGGATGATAATAAACTCAAAAAGAAAATGCATCAGTTTCAAAATAATACGATTATAGGGAAATATCTAATAAAATATTTACAAATGTATTAATTTTATTATAAATGAACCTTTCTCACCAAATGTCAAAAGGCCACAACTTGCAGCTTGCCTTCTATTATTGTAAAATTCCCATAATCAAAACAAACACCCCATCTAAAGAATTCTTTCCTATGGGACTTCCCATGTAATAAAACCTTTGTATCTACGCCTTATTAACATCTTTAATTGACTCAGTGTTATACAGGGTGACCAATTTTTCTTTGCATATATTCTTAAATTGTATTGTTTTTACGATTTTAAGGAAATACAGAAACACTATACTTTTTAAAGAATAAGAATGGTTTAAAGTATCGATATGTCATAGTAAATAACTATTTTTTTATTTTAGTCATTTTAAAATATGATTGCAACCTGTATTAAGTTATGTTGCTACGACAAAAAAAAGTATATTATATAAATTAACCAAAATTCTTTTAATTTTCAAACGCTAATATGAAAAATAAAAGATAGAAATAAAAATTGTATAGTAAATACATTTTTACTGGGTAAAAATTTTAAAAAGTTTGGATAATTTTGGAGAATTTAGAATAAGTCGATAAAATTTACAAAAGTAAACTTCGCGTTTGAAACTTAGATGAAAAATAAGAAGCTCCAAATCATAATGCAGTTTTGAAAATACACAATAGAGAAATATTGCGCAGTAAAATAAGGCCAGGCACTAATAATACCGGCCTTATTTTGACATCTAAGCTTGCGCAGAAGCCTGGTGGGATAAGGACTCCCTTAATAAGGATAGTGCCTGGCTTTATTTATATCGGTTTTAGGTTGTGCCTTGTTTTGGTCTTATTTTAACTTCGAATCTGTTCGTGTAAACCGAACGGCTGCCGAGCACAAAATCGAAAAGTTTTTAGAAGTACAAATACTTAAAACCTTACTTTTTCAAATGTATTTTTTAATTGTGTAAAACAAAACACTACAACACAAAACAATAAAGAAACGCAACTAAAATGTTTTCCCCCTTTTTTTAGGTTAATGGTACTGTCAAGAGTGGCTTTCCAGTGACGCAAATAGAGCGCTCCCGAGTAGCTCAGGAGCATTTCGTTCTACTTTATGGCGTTCCAGTGACGGAAAGTGTTATACACCTGAGCTACTCCGTTTTTCTTTCCCCTTGCCCCTCATGCACCAACCCCTCTTTTGGTTTTTGTGCTTCAAACGTGTTTTTTATAGTTAAGGATGGATTTAAATAAGGCAACTTGCAATAATTCTCTAATTTTAAGAGTCTTACAATTTTTACACCGCGTTTTAATATTTACGATTATAAGGTTTTTAATTGATACATAACTATTATATTAGAAATATACAGGGTGTTTCTAAACAATTGCGAAACGTTAAGGAAGGTGATTTCTTGTTCAAAATAAAGGGTAGTTTGCTTTATAAACATGGAGTCAAAATTTAACCATTAGGGAGATATGGCGGTACAAAAATAGCGAAAAATATTTTTAATTTTTATCTGAAAAACGAAATGCGCTGGAATTGTGAAATTATACGGAAATATTGCCATTATAAAAATACAGTTTCTGAATTCTATTTTTGCACTTTTTAGAATCAATGGAAGTGGTTAGTTCTGGTTAGATAGACTACCTCTATCGTTCTTCCTAACCAAATTTAAACACAGACTTAAGCAATGACCTCGAAAAATATTAATTTGAGTGTTTAGTGTGTGTTTAGAAACTTTTTCAGCTTCTGTATTTTTTTAAAATTAATTTCTCCGATTTAAAATAAAAAAAAATAAAATTTAACTCATAACGTGTCAGAACGGGAAAATATCTTTTTTCTGTCACCTATTATGAAAATGAAATACTTTTATTGTCATTAATATTCGGGATGGACATAGACAATGTTAATAATTAATTAAATAAAATAAGTTTTAAAAGTATATAAAAGTCCTTAATTAAAAAAGTATAAAAACTTATCCTAGTTACAAATAAAAATTTAATTAAAATAGTTCACAATTAAAAAATATATAGACATATTCACAGAAAATTGACAAACAATACCGCGACAAATGAAACAATATATATTAAAAAAAGAAACAAATAACCAAACACGACACTTTTAAAATGAGTTGATATATCAGAGGGATAAGAAGCACCAGACAAGCAAGAATATTATAAGTATTCCTCAATCGAGTAATACTCCTTATTAATCAGATATTGCTTAAGCCGCATCTTAAAAGAGTTAATGCCTCCTATGCCCCTGATATCGGCTGGAAGTGCGTTAAACACCTTAATACATCCCATCATTGCACCCCTGCCAAACAATGCCTTACTATGCGATGGAACGACCAGGTTATCCCCTCCCCTCGTTCTCATGTGCGTACTTAACTCAGAATTTGTCCTTAAAAACAGAGGGTTAGTTTCGACAAATGTGGAACAATTAAAAACCAATAGTACGGAACCGTGAGTATGTTCAGCTCCCTAAATCTACCCCGACAAGATTCATTATAACCCATCCTTAACATTGCTCGCATTGCTCTTTTATAACAGACGATCTGTACCAAAAAATTATGCTGTATGAAATAATAGACTGAATACAAGCAAAGTAAAAGACCCTTAAAGTATTAACAGAAACCTAATCTCGAAGATATCGAATTACATAGGTCGCTGAACATATCTTGGAAACTATGTCGACCTGCTCATTCCACCGCAAGCCAGCATCCAAGAATACTCCCAAAAACCTCACACAGTCTACCTGCTTAATACTAGACCCATTTAAAGTTGTATACGGTGACTCAAGTCCATTACCCTTAAATCTAACTAATACAGACTTATCAATATTAAGTACTAAATTGTTAACCGAACACCAGTCGGCCATGTTCTGAGCAACCTCCATTGACTTACGCGATCGGCGGAAGGTGCTTGACTCCGCTATAATGCAAGAGGTATTGTCGGCAAACTGATATAAAGATGTTAAGTTAACATATTGATTTATATCATTACAAAATATGACAAAAAGAATTGGACCCAGTATAGAGCCCTGAGGAACTCCCAAGGAGATGTTCTTAATTTGTGAGGTGGCCGTGCCCCGTAAGCTGGATCTCACTGTTACAGCAAATCTTCTGTTAGTTAAATACGATGTAAAAAGATCATTAGGAGGTACCTCTAATGCCAAGTTTTTCCAGTTTGAATAACAAGATCTCATGATCTATCAAGTCAAATGCCTTGCTAAGATCGAAATAGATACCAGCAACTGATTTTTTCTGGTCCACCTGTTCAAGAATATAATATAAAGACTGAAATATGGCCTCAATAGTGGACCATTTAGGAAAAAAATCATGGTGGCCAACGTAAAACAGTGAATATGTTATTAAATAATCCAGTAGCCTAACGTAAATTATTCTCTCAATTACCTTTGAAAATATTTGAATTATGGATATATTTCTATAATTACTAGGTAGTCGTGGGTCACCCTTTTAAAAATTAGCACGACTTTAGCAAGCTTAAGCTCACCTGGGAAAAACCCTCCTCAAAGCAGTCATTAAATAAATCGGCAAGAGAACATATCAAGTCTCCCACTTCCTTAACTAATACTGACGGCACATCGTCATAACCTGTAGAGTATTTCGGTGCTAGTTGGTCAATAACCTTTTTAACTTCCTCGGAAGTAGTTGGCCGAAGAAAAATGTAGAAGGAACAAACTGCAGTCCTATGTTGTCCAACTCAACAGCGGAGGAGCATGATAGTTCAAGCTGATCAGCAAACAAGTTAGCGATACTCACAGGATCCTGAACCAAATTGTTGTTATGCAACAAGGCAATATCATTTACATTTACATTTGTTATTTTTTCATTTGACATTAATTAGTAGTTTAAACACAATACACTTTTGTTTTTAAGATTAAAAAAAAATAGCTATATCCCCCTAATGCTTGACTTTTGACCCCATGTTTGTAAGGCAAACGTCCCTCTTTAGGGTTATTCATGGAGAGTGTCTTATTAAAAGATCTTGGAAACTAGCAAAGATAATTTTTTTTTAATTTTGACGTTAGGTTTAAGTAATATTGATCTTTTTTTTTTTTTTTTTTCACCCTTTCGGGGTCATCCCACCCAGGTCCGACGACCGCCCCCTAGGTGGTGCACTGCAGCCTGAAGGCTTATTGTACCTTGACCCCTACTCCTTCTCATTCACACACCATTCATTCCATAACTTGGGTGGTTGTTGCTCGGTCCGCATCCCCGAGCAGAAACACCGTGTGCCGTTGCTCAAAACACCGCTGTCGCCGGACACCCATCCAAATTATGGGCGCGCATTCCACTGCTTAACTCCGGAGATCGACGCTTGCCGATACAACCGAAGCAGCCACAAGCGCGCCTATTGATCTTTATATGGCAAGTAGGTAATGTTTCTGGGACTTCCGGTTAAACTAGATATTCTTTTTTACTTGCTAATTTTAAATAAAACACTCCATATAATAATACTATTTGGTTTCTGCATAAAATTCTAAGAAAATTTGAAGCTTCATGTGCGTAAACTTAAGTCTAAAGGTACGTTTACATCTGACATTTATTGGATGATATTTATGTCAGATAGAAATTCTGGTTAATGTAAACGGACTAAAATGTATGTCTGATATAATTTTTTTATTATTTACCTTAGCTAGAATTTCTGTCCGACATACATATCATGTCGGGCGGTCGGATAAATGTCATGCAATAAATGTCAGATGTAAACGTACCTTAAGCGTTTTAAAGTAATTTAAGTTTATTATACATGAGATGATATACAAGCAATAATATTTTTTTCTCTATAAACAAAATCCCCTGCTAATAATATTCTTGTCTAACAGGACAAACTTTACTTAGATTTTACTTTATATGTTGTTACTAATGAAAAAATTAATTAATTCACAAATTCTTAAGTACTTAGAAAAACACAAAATTTTGCATGACAGGCAGTATGGATTTCGCCACAAAGATCTAGAGCAGATCTTCTTTCCTTCGTATCACACTGCTGGAATAAGTCTCTTGTTTCTAGGTGAGTCCCAGATCGTTGCTCTTGATATATCCAAAGCTTTTGACCATGCCTAATTTCTTAATAAACTTTCCTCCTATGGTCTTTCAACTAAACTCTGTACTTGGCTCTCTAGTTATCTATCTGATCGACGTATATCAGTTATTGTGGACGACCATTCTTCAAGCTTTCACCAAGTAAATGCTGGAGTCCCTCAGGGCTCAGTTTTGGCACCAACATTGTTTCTTCTTCACATCAACGACCTTCTCTCGTCCACAACTAATTCCATTCATAGTTTCGCCGACGATAGTACCCTTCACTTCAGTTTTCAGGTTTCTAAACCCATCACTAAACCTGACTTGGAAAACAAACGCAGAGCGATGCAGATATCCCTTTCGCAGGATCTTAATTTAATATTGGATTGGGGCACCAAAAATCTCGTCCATTTTAATGCATCCAAATCACAATCATGTTCCTTGTCGCGAAAAGAGTCATCAAATACTTATCCTCTACTTATGAGCGGCCAAGTCTTACAGAGCAAAGACACCTTCAATCTTGTGGGCGTCACATTTGAAAGTAACCTTAACTGGCATTGTATCTATAGCCACGGCAGCTTCAAATAAGCTTGGATTTCTTTTTCGAGCCAAAAAGTATTTTTCCGCTTCTAATTTATACACTTCACACAGCATTCTTGATTCTATTCAAAGAAGAGCTATTCGTCTCATTAATGATCCCTCACTTACAAAAAGGCTTCCCTCTCTTGCCCATCGTCGGGCTGTGTGGGATTTATCGATTTTTATAGGTACTTCCATGGCTTCTGCTCTGAAGAATTGCCCAGTATAGTTCCTCCACTCACGGTTCCCAACAGAGAAACTCGTGGTTCCGCGCGTATGCATCCCTATACGGTCCAACTGGACAGGCCCCGAACTTCTCACTTTGTTCCTTCTTTTATCCCTAGCGTTTCTAGATTGTGGAACCTGCTGCCCCCGGAGGTCTTTCCTCCCCCCCAAATCTTCAAGTATTTAAGTCCCGTGTCAACAAACTTTCTCTTACCTCGCTTAAGACACCCACGGTATGTTAGTATTTAGGCTTTTAGCCTTCATGGTTTGTCCAAAAATTTAAAAAAAACCTTATTTTTTGGTACACCCTAAAACTAAAAACTTTTTACTGCTTTGTGTGGCCGTGGACATGGTTAATGCAATTAAAATTTGCTAAAAAAAATGTATAAGGGATGATGTTACCAAAACTATATCGATACTTACCCTCTGACGATTTCTCACCCATTTCTACTGGTGTAGGTGGCTTCAAAGAGTTAAATTTTTCTATTATTTGACCTATCAGACCATGAAAGAATAAATTAATACCTTGACTCTTGCGGTTCACACACTTTATTCTTTGAATAGGCCACTTGAAGGAATGTGAGAAATATCATTAAGACATATTTGTTTTCTGATCTTTTAATGCTAAGTGAGATTCTTTTTATTTATTTACCGAAAAGCAATCAATAATATTAAGCAACACAACAACTAATGTTGATACATTATCTTAATGAGAAAACTGTACATACAAAATTATATAGGGTGATTCAAAAATCGATCACGAAACTTAAGGGGGTGATTCTACTTGACAAAATAAGGGTAGAGCTTCATATAATTTTTTTCAAAATGTCATTCATTTTCGAGTTACAAGCCGTCAAAGTTCAATTTTTATTTTGGTTTTTTCGCCATATTGCATATATTTTTTTAATAATCCAGTTAATATTTGGCACATAAATCGAGCTTTGCAGATTCTAAAATTTTAAGACAAAAGTACTTTTTTAAATACCGCCAGAGGGCACTTTACCTAAAACTTAAAATTTATTTACATCATAATTTTTTTATTTTGACAGATATCGCAAAACTGGGGGCGCCATTTTATAGCTGCTATATGCTGCTGCAAGTTTATTGCGGATTCGTTTTACAGTCGGCAATTCGCTTTTAATATTGCAAAAATAGGGCAAGGTACCAACGTGCAAAAATGTAAAAATAAAGTTAGAAACCAACCTAGCTATTGACCGGTATTTAGAATAGCTGTTAAAAATGAAAAAATCGAACAAAAAAGAGCCACCGCTGTTACAATTTTCCTCATTATTGCTGCCGCTAACCTCCCGGGAGATGAAATTTAAGAAAACAAGCAAGAAAGTGGTGGTCACTCAACTAGTAACTTTGGGTGGGGTTGGTAAAGTCCGCGCGTTTAGTGAAGAGGCTACTGACTTCATCATTATCTACGCGAAATCGTCTGTAACTCTCTTTCAATCGCGGTTTCGAGGGCTTCTTATCGTTACCTAGGTAGTAGGCATTTTAAAGATTTAATATAAAAAAATAAATAACATTTTAATTTATTAAGGGAATAAGAGGAGATTTTGCGCAGAAAATGATGACGTCAATGGCCTCTTTACTAAATGCGCGGACCCTACCCATAAAATAACCATATTTTTCCCTAGACTTGCAGTTGCAACTGCAAGAAAAATCAGTCCAACTGGTAAAGTTGCAAGTTGCAATAAAGTTGCAGAATACGCTGCCAAAAATCCGCTGTTCGCGTACTGCGCAGGCCTACCACAAGTTGCAGAAAGAACTTGCCGACTGTAAAACGGACTTAAGTAACATTTTATATTTTAGGACATGACATCGATTTTATGCAAATAGTCCCTGGTCTAGTAATGAAATGGACTTTATAATAAGAACACGATTAGAAACTTTTAGGGGGTTTCTTATAACGAGTCTACCACGAATATTCATACCATCGTAGATGGAAGCGCGCTTTAATTCCAAACTGTCAATATCAAACATTTAGAGTGTCGTACTGGGTAAACGCGTTTTCTGTTTGTGTCGGAAAAATTTACCCCAACGTTTTACATGCAATTTTTAAACATTATACCAAAAATGGTAGGTTGAACAGTCACGGAACCATAATCAAAATTGACTATTTTTGGGTATGGGTTTAACCGGGTTTTGTGATTGTAACCCTTACCATTTTTGGCAAAACGTAAAAAAAAATTGCATGTCAAACGTTGCGGTAAACTTGTCCGACAAAAAAGTGACGCGTTCGCCCAGTCCGACACCCGAAACATTTGAGATTGACAGACTGGGTTAAAGCGCTGCTTCCATATATGACGGTATGGATATTCGTGGTCTCGTCAAAAGGAACCTTTCAAAAAAGGTTTTAAAAGTGTTCTTATTAGGGCCGGCCCGAGGGGTAAACCGGTTAGGTAACCGTCTCAGACGGCATGTTTTCAGGAGCGGCAAAATAATCCGCTTAACCATAATATTGTTCGCTTTATGCAAAAAGTTCTGTTTTTAAATTTTAAAAAGTAAATTTTCTTATAGGGGTGGCAAAATTGTAGCCGCCTCAGGCGCCATTTTCTCTAAGGCCGGCCCTGGTACTTATCATGAAGTCCATTTTATTACTGGCCCAGGTCTTTTTTATATTAAATATTTTACCGAATCTTTACAGAAGTCATAAATGTGCCTGCCCAAGCAGCAAGCTGACGTCATTATGACGTCATTTTTAAGTCATTTTTGGTCATAGGAAGTCATCAGACCAAAATTATGACGTTATTTTAACATCATTTTAATGACGTGTTTTGACGTCGTTTAAGTGACGTTTTTTTGACGTCATTTTTTCGTCATACTAGCTCATAAAAATATAATGGCGTCATGTTTAGAAATCCCGCCAGAAAAATTTTGTGACATTATATGATTCGTGTCAAAATCCAACCGAAATATCATATGACAGAAAAATAAAACTAATAATTTAACAAAATTAAAATAGGAAACAAACTCTACCGATAGATGGCGCAATGGACAATAAACTACTACGTTTATTTAACATCTTCGCTTTTTATCGCCTACACCGTACCGATGAGACCAAAATATTTCGAGACCGGTCTGCGGTTGGTGATCTCAATTAGCTTTGAAAAAATATCTTCGGATAATGTAAAAATCTGCATCTTCAGGTTGGACAGTGTCCCGAGAGATGCGATCTTGCAATGCAAGGAAATTGTAAGCAGTAAGGAGTTTTTTCGTATTTTAATTTTCAAATAAAATATCGTATCCTTTTAGTTTAAAAAAAAAAAAAAAATATATATATATATATATATATATATATATATATATATATATATATATATATATATATATATATATAAACAAAGGTGGGAGTAGTCGTGACTGACTAGTTAAGAAAAAATATTCAAAACCAGGAGGTTATTGGGGATGCAGTCATATATGACTGCATATATAACGTCTTTGCTGACCAAACATGCCTAAAAAGAGACGTTAATAAGACGTCAGCTTGCTGCTTGGGTGCAAGTGACTTAGATTTCTTACCTATTTTTTTAGCAAAAAAGTAGTTAAACAAATACAGATAAATGATAAAAATATTTTAAGAATTTAAAATTAAAATAAGTTGCAGAATTATGACGTTGCCGTTTGTAGTACTTATTAATTGAAGATAAGATAACCGTATCATACTAATAATACAAAATGAATTGTTTAGTGTATACTATACAAATTCATAATTATTAAATGATTAGCAAAATGTAGGTTGACTATAAATAATAAAAATTCATCTCAAATGACGATGAGAAAGTATCAGTGCAAGACCTCGACTTGTGGACTGGTAACAAGATTTTAAAATAATAATTATTGGTGTCATTGTAAGTCAAAGAAACGCTGAGTCCTGCATTCTTAATTTATGTGGGTCACACAGTGCGACGGTGTATAGTTTACAACTTTTTACATACCGAATGTTATTGTTTTCGTAAGCCTATTTGCAACATCCTTTGACATTGAATGACGAGGTTAAATTTTTGGAGTACCTTATTGTTTAGACATCTATTATGGTTTTTGCCTTAAAAATCATTAGGACAAGATGAAATTAAAAAAAAAACTTGCTAAACGACCGCCGGAGGTTTTCATCAGATATTATCAAAAACCGCCGTCCGGCGGTTTTTTATATTTACGTATATGGAAACTGCCGGACATATTCATTAATTTGTTATTACAATTCGTTTTTACTTATTTTATCGGTAAATGCCGTCCTGCGGTTTTGTTTATAAAAACTATTAAAAACCGACAAAAAATAATTAATCTATTCTTAATAATTATTTATTTTGCTGTGCCCTAAAAGTTTAGTTTTTTTTTGTTGTGGTTTTTATCATATTATAATATAAATTATCATATAAACCACTATTGTATTTATCCCAACGTTTCGTTGCTGGATTGCCACTATATCAAGGGCCTATAATTGAAAAAGACTAGAAAACTATTTCGTCATATAGACCCAATAATTTACAACACCAAAAAACACATAAAAAAATATTGTTAGGCAGAAAACGCAAAGGAATAACTTATTATGATGCCATCGTCACCAATAAAATTAGACATAACTTAAAATTCTGAAAAAGTGGAAAATTATTTGTCTGAAAATTAAATTATAATCAATAAAAAGTAAGAAAAAAAATTATCCGGAAAAATATATATAAAAAAACAAGTCAGGTACTTATCCGGAATTCGAACTCGGAACCTGTAACTTACGTGTCAACACTCGTAACCCTGTAACTATGGGACAACTTGAAATAGTTTTTTAAATGTTGATATATATGATTAAAAAAATAATCCGTGTTTATTAATTATGTATCTTTTTTCGTTTTATGAGAATTTTAAGTTTGTTTCACCCCTAATAAATGCATACTTTAATTGGTATTACTTTGGTTTTGGTTCTATGAAACCATCAGATTTTTTTTTGCGAAAATACTCCTGGCTAATTTTTGAAAGCAATACATTTTATTTTTAAATATCTATTAAGAGCTTCCACAAAATCTTTGTAGGTGTCAAACGTGTTTTCAAGTTTTATTTTTATTTGTTGATCAATAATAAAAATAATATTAAATCATAAATCAAATAACCATTAAAGTTTAAGTTAATTGAGGTTAACTTTAACTATTATTCGGTGGTTTTTAATAGTTTTTATAACGGCATCTACCGTTAAATTAAGGTAAAACCGCCAGTTTTAACACTTTCGGCGGTTTTTATTACGTAAATATAAAAACCACCGGACGGCGGTGTTCTTCTTATAGTTGAGTAAAAAAGCGGGCGGTGGTTTAGCCAGTGCCAATAAAAAACAACTCTTAACCAGAAAAAAAACGGAAACTAGATATTGTGACGTAAATTTTTGAAATATACATAGAGGGCCACTTTACGTCACTGGGCAAATGTACCATATGGAACTATCTTCTGGAACCATTAGACCGGTGGACCATCAAAACTAACTTTGCATTTTTCAAAAACCAACTTAACTTATTTGACTAACTAAATTTAGTACGGGCATACCCCTCACTAGGGGTAGCCCGTACGAGGGCTTAACTACAACTTTAACTTTATGCTTGACTTCACTAACTACTTCTTATCTAATCTTATCATCTTTTCTAATTTCTTTCTTTCCCTTTAAATATTAAATTTTCCAGTGTTTGTTTTGCATTTCTACGCGACCCAGTTTGTTTAATGTTTTTATTTTATTATTATAAGAGTAACCTAGAAAATTGTTTGATTTATACTTTTAAAACCTTGACACCTCACGTATATTTTTATGTAGCAAATTTCCCAATGTTAAGTAAACCAACTAAAATGTATACTTATTTTAAAATTCCCAAAAATGTATATTTTTAAAATTCCCAAAATGTATACTTTTTTATACTAGGTGTTCACAATATCGATTGAATAGAGGATGCCAGTGCCCAACAACTACAAACTTTTAGGGTTAATTGTACAAAAGAAAATTAAAAAGAACTTTCTACAAACATAATGACCTAAACGTCTTAAGATTACGAGGTGGCAAATATTTAAAAAAAAAAATATTCAGACTGTACACGTTTACAAAAGGACACGTGAATAAAATTTTGTATTTTTCTGAGTACAAATTTTTCCTTGTAAAAAGAAAAGACAAGAAAAGGAAATGTTGATTTTGTATACAGGGTACGCAAAAACTTCAAAAACATTTTTACGCTACATATTGTTTAAAAGTTTATTTAAAATCGCATTTTAAATGACTTTATTATTGTTTCAGAGGTATCAGAACGTTTTATAACCTGATTTTTAATTCATCAAAAATTATTAATTTTTATTAATAAAATAAAATAACAAACTCCTATAAGCTGCTTACTTTAAATTCCTACGCAGCACAACTTTTCATTTGTAAACAAATGTGATTAAGGCGTTTTTGCCAAATTATGGAGTTGAATAAAATTTTCTATGATTGTTTATATTATATATATTTTACTAATGACATTTTGCTTAAAAATCAAAAATAAAAGCAGTATCTTGAAGAAAAACATGTTCTTCAATGTTTTGTGAACCCTGTATCTAAAATTAGCTTTTCTCTTCGTAAATCGTATTTTTTTACAAGCAAAAATTTTTGTTCCATTTCTTGTAAACCCCATCTGTCAACAGTCTGAACATTTCTTTTTTATAATTAGTTTTAGAACAGTTTTTTTTAATTTTTAAATATTTAATTTATCTTTTTTATTATTTAAATATAGGAGAAGGCTTCTATGCATCAAAAGACACACACAAGCTGGAAAGAAATTAATCATTGTTGTCCTTGTAGGTTTAAGGGTAAATACTTTTATACGCACCTTTTTGTTTTTTTTTCGAATTCTCGTTTAATAGGAAACAAATTTTATATCTTGACTTTTTGTATTCCATCTTCGGTTTTCGCGTAAATAAATACTAAACATTTCTTGGTATGGCAATGTATCTATTTTACAGTAATTATTTTTAGTATCTTTTTTATTTATAAATTATTTTTGTTATGAGGAAAACTAAACCAGTTTGAAGTATGACAAAAATAAAAAAAATATGTTTTACCCATCTATTTATTGATCTGTAATACCTTAGAAATGGAATATGTTATGGTAGCAATATTACCTGCTATCACACCTAGGGCATTATAAGCGGGCATTATGATAATGCCCGCTTATAATGCCTAATGCGCTAATATGGAAATTTTATTGCTTATTCAATTTTATTTCTCTCACAATAAAGATCAAGTTTATACAAACATATGTATTAAAATTAAATCAATAACTTACCAGCTCCTGAAAATATGCCATTAAAACGGTTTCGGTTATTTGAAGAATTGCGTTCGCATCTTTCCAAATACCAAATATGCCATACTCCCGATCATAATGTTGCCTTGATTTAACTGGCAAAAGATTTTCGGTCGCTTTTATGGCCTTTTCTCTTATAGTTTGTGGAATTTCTTCCATTTTGAATAAATCGTTAAATAAAAAATGCCAACTGACTAACTGATAGAAACATCAAAGTCAAACTTAACACCAGTCATTATCTACTTAAGTATACAGGTACAGGTGCAACTTATTTTTTATATTGCGAATAAATAATGTAATTAGTCATTGAAAAACTCTTTTTGGGTAAAACCTAAAGCATTGTATGCACCACGGGCTTTACTGGACTATAATGCCCATCAGGTCGAAATTATAGTCTTAGTAACGCCCTTGATACATAAATAGCTATTATCCAACACTTACATATAATATCTACATAATTGATCAGATTTTGAGGATATAAAGTGTACTATAAGTCACTAGTGAGCTAAAGTACCCTTTAGCTCACTAGTGAATTATAGACAATACAAAATTTTGTTGCTGGTGTTGACAATGACAAGTAACAAATAATGGATGACGTTTTCAAATTATTTTCGATATTAAAAACGATTTATACGAAAGTGTTGGATAAAATTTTGTATTAGACACGTGAGTTATTACATATAAGTCACTTAAGAAAATTACCTCTCTCGCCCTTCGGGCTCGAGAGTTAAACTTTTCTTGCGTGACTTATATGTAATATAACTCACTTATCTAATAAATAACTATTATCCAACACTTACATATAATATCTACATAATTGATCAGATTTTGAGGATATAAAGTGTACTATAAGTCACTAGTGAGCTAAAGTACCCTTTAGCTCTCTAGTGAATTATAGACAATATACATAATTTTGTTGCTGGTGTTGACAATGACAAGTAACAAATAATGGATGACGTTTTCAAATTATTTTCGATATTAAAAACGATTTATACGAAAGTGTTGGATAAAATTTTGTATTAGACACGTGAGTTATTACATATAAGTCACGCAAGAAAAATTACCTCTCTCGCCCTTCGGGCTCGAGAGTTAAACTTTTCTTGCGTGACTTATATGTAATATAACTCACTTATCTAATAAATAACTATAATACATCAGTGTTAAAACTTTTATTTTATTCAAAGCACATTTAATTAAAAAAGTCAGGATATCAAATTTGTTTTAAAGTAAATAGGAATCCAAAAACATATTTTTAATTTAAAAAAATCCAGTGGCGTACATTTTTTTTTATATTAACCACAAATTTCTCATGGTCGACACTGATAAAATTTTATTTTTATCTTGTTTATTAAATTTTGTCTTTTGATAAAAAGGAGACGTCTCCCAATTTTGTTTTTAATATTTTAATTAGTAACAATTATTAACAAAGCTTGCAAAATATAAAACGGTTTTTTTTCTTTCTAACACCCTGTAATTTGAAAACTAAGACACTTAGGACATATGTTCATATGAAGTTTTGTTCTAATTTTTTATTATAGAATTACCCCTTAAAGTTTTTGGTACAGTTACTGGTCAACCTGTATAAAGGGAAATTCTTTAACCAATTTTAAGAAAAGAAGTGTCCACAAATTGTTTATTTCGAGGATACAAAGTGTTAAACCATAAAAGTAAGTAGTTTTTCTTTAATATCTTTTACCTAAGCCCAGTGGCTTCCCGAGCAGCATAAACAATATTTATGACAAAAACAATATACGCCCCTAACTTAAAAAATATGGGATTTATTTTTAAATTACTTTTTTATCAATAAATTAAAAACACTAACAAATTCTATTTAATTAAATTAAATACCAGTAACATCCCAAGTAACAAATTTTACTAAATTTAGTGTCTTTTAATTTTTCTTTTAAAAACTTGGCCAAATGTGAACAAAAATTAGAAGCCAAATTTTTATTTGCCTAATTCAAATAAAATATATAAAATGCACAAAAGTAACTCGCATAAATTTTGTTTTGTCAAAAATGTTTAATCAAATACCTCCCAGAGGCCACAATGAAAACAATCTTTAAGATATAAATTAAATTTAAAAAAATAACAATAAAAAAAATAATTTAATTAAAAATTATTTAACTATGGTATTTAAATAATCAAAAATATTTTTAAAATTTTATTAAATTATTTTTTTTTTAATTTTGTTTAGCAAAATCTGTAATAATATATAAATATGTTTACCAATCTTTTACAATTAATCTGTATTTTGTTTTTTTCCTCTTTTAAACAGTTCATTATGCTTTTTAGACTTTCATATAACAATTCGTAGACTGTTGGAAACGTAAAAAAGTCCTGATTAAAACGACACGAAAACTCACTCAAATAAAATTTGTTTTCGAGTTTCCAAAAATAAAAACTGATATGTTTTTTTATTAAACTGTCTGGTATTTTTTTAAAGTTGTCATAAAAGGATCGTTGGTCCATTGAAAATTTTGAAGAGCACATTATTTGATCCTTATTTAAATAACAAAAAAAAACATACATTTTAAACAAAAACAGAGGTTTATTAAAAAAAAATATTTAGGATTGTTTTATTTTAAAATTAAATGTTATCCTTAAGGATGCGAATCGTTAGGTGATTTAATTTAGAAAAGTTGAAATAAAACCTTTGTAGACCAGGGTCGATAATTTTAAAAACAAAAAAAATATATAGTAAAATAAAATCCATTTTAAAAAGTGGAAAATATAACAAAAAGTAAAGGAACAATACATTAATGGCGATTTGTGATCGAGAAGGGGGAAGGGAGGGGTTAAAATTAAAGAAACCGTTTTCCTTAATTTTTCGCCAAAACTACAAGTCTTATGAAAAAAAAATTGAATGGCAAAGTTTTAGGCAATAAAAAGATTTATACCTTTTGTATTTACATTTTTCTTACATAACCACAAAAACCATGTGAGATATTCAAATAACCAAGTTTTTGGTTTTTATTTTTATCTTTTACAATTTTTGTTTCTAGAAATCTGCTAAAAACTTACCTTTATTTAACCCAAATATACAGAAATTTTTGGATTTAAAATATATATTTTTACACATATTTTTGCCTTTATATTGAAAAAGTACCCTTAATTTTAATCAAAAATTTACGTGCCAAAATATTGGCACTTTCAAAAAAGTCGATCAGATTTTTGTTCGCTGAAATCTCTACTATCTGATGGTATAAAAAATATATATTATATATACATTACCACGGTAAATTTTCTCAGAAAATTTATTTCCATTGGACTAGTAGTTTTGCCGGAAATAGACAAAAAACAGTTTTTACCCTTAAAAACTCAACCCCTTCTACTTCCCGACCTCGGATCGCCTGTAATGTATTTTTTCTTTCATGTTTGTTATTTTCTCTACATTTTTCAATGCGTTTTATTCTACTTTATCTTTTTTATTTTAAAAATTATCGACCCTTGTTTAATAATGATTTTTAAAAAAATGATCCGAGTTTGTTTGCATTTTTCAGAACATTTGCCACACAGTTTTCACACCATTAAAAGAAGATATTTTAACAAACAGAATGACCACCGATTTTTAAAGGATGCCGATATTTAGGCTAAATCGTTGTATTTTGGCATAAAAAAATTGTACGTAGCTTTTAAAGAAACCCGTGTGGCCTAAATAAAGCGAAATGGAATGCGAAGAAATTTTTTATGTGAAATAAAATATAATCCCAAAAATATCAGAAACAGTTGCTCGTAGCGATATTTATCAAGTATACATTTTTGTGCAAAAAATTTGGGAGAATAAAAATGATCTACTAAAATTATAATATACCGAGCAAAGAAAACCTTGTAAACACAAGCAAAAAACTGGAGGTGACTCCCTCTACATATATTAACAGCAAAAATATAAGAAGCGTTTGATTTCTTTCTTTAAAAAACCTCCTCATACCAAATTTTTGTAAAAAACATATTAAATAAAATATGTAAAAAGTAACTAACATAAAACAGAAACTTTGACGCCCTGTATCTCACAAACGAACCACTTTTTGGTAAATTTAAGGTAAATTGCGTTAGATCGTTATATTTTGGCACAAGGAATCTATGATAACATTTTGTACATAGTTTTTACAGATACCCTATGGAATTAACCCACAAAGACGCACCCATTTTTTTACCTAAATTATAAAACAAACTGCATAAAAATTAAGTACTTTTTTTTTCATGTCTCCAAAAATTCGAACTCGAATAATATATTATTGAATCAGACAGAAGTGATCGCTGCTTTGAACAGCCTTAAAAATAGAAAACAACAGTTGCATCATGGCTATTATTGTTTTGAGAAATATCATTGGGAGTGTACCGAGCTTACAATGTTAATTTGCTTAATTTCATTGAAAATGTGTCGATTTAGATAAACACAAGTCTTTGTCCGAGTGGGTGAAGCCTTGCAAATGGTTTTCATATACGTATACAGTATACAGATTGGTTGCGAGTATGAATGGGATTATTTTTCTTATATGTCTAAACATTTTAATAAATCTTTAATTGTTATATTGCTTATTTATAGAGTGTGAAAGTAAATAGTCCCCCCTTCCGCTAACATTTGTACCCTTAATTTTTCTTCATAAAATTTGGATATGACCAAAGACAATAATTGTAATTTCACTATAGACACCCAGAACAATGCTAAATTTTTGGTCATCAGCTTGAACGCTCGCTTCATGGAATTTATGAAGCGGGTATCCATCGAGTACACACTTAAACAGTACGTATAATATGCCGCTTCATAAAGTCAGCCAAGACAGCGTCCAAACTGATGCCAAAAATTTGGCATTGTTCTGGGAGTCTACTTTGGTATAATTTATAATACTTTTTGACGTAAAAATGATAGTTGCTACAATTAAGATGGCGAATGGGCGCCATCTTTGAAAAATAATGTAAAACACTATTCTTTTCAAAACAATTTTATTACTATAAAATCAACGGTCTCTTTATTTAACAAATTTAGGCTTATGTGTCTACGAAAGGATATATCGAACTGCTTTTCAAAATATTACTTAACTATTCTAAACACTTGAAAAGGTTTTATGTCGTAACGCGATCCCTAAACGCATATTTCTTTTTGGTTTATATTCGTCATCGATGGCATTCTGTCTCGGATATTTTCTGTTGATTACAGTCGGCCAACCTGCGGTACTTCGCGTCCTCGTGAAGGCGTCCTTAGGTCCTGACCACTGTAACAAAATAAACAAATACTTCATTAGATACAATAATATTTTACAATTTATTTTGCTTTGACTAGGTAAAACACATTATTCTGTTTTATCCTCGTCACTAGTTTCACTCTGTGAAACCAACGTAAGAAAAGGCTTTAGCCTCTCTGAAGGACATATGCCCGTATAAGCTGTCCTACAACGTTTTGAACCAGGTAATTCCACCACCACGTAACGGTCTCTATCTAGTACTTTAGATATCACAAAGGGGCCTTTATACCTAGGTTCAAGCTTTCGGCTCTTTCCGTCATTATGCAAAAGTGTCTGTGATACTTGATCTCGTAACATGTCTAGATTTTCTCGAGTATCGTCGACCACTTCTGTAGCAAGAAACGAATCACTCACTCCACGTGGCCGGTACCCAAAGAAAATCTCGTAAGGTGTTTTACCAGTGCTGGAATTTACCGTAGAGTTAATTCCCCACTGAACATTCGTAACCATTGAGTCCCAACGATTCTCGTCATTGGTACTTGCCATTAATGAACTTAGTATTGACCGGTTCATTCGTTCAACCTGTCCATTGGCTCTTGGAGTTGCCGTGGCACATAAGACTCGTTTGATTCCCAAATTGTGACAAAATTCAGTGAAACTTTTGCTCGTAAAAGCCGTTCCACGATCACATATTATTCGTCTAGGTACTCCAAACGTAACGTCGAAAGGTATTCTTCGTAAAGGGCCTCAGGTGTTACGTAACGACCTGCCCTAGCGCCATTTTTCAATGTAGGGTCCATAACACCGTCTATTAGACACGACACGGCATCTCTTCCAGTGATTCTACAAGTTCTTAAAAGCTCCATTTTATTAAAATAATAATTTGTCATTGTTTCATTTGGTTCTTTGGTTCTATTTAACATTTTTCGCAGAACTGTTGCGTAATCAACATGTTCCGGAAAACTTTTGTAAATTAATTTCTTCCACTCTTCCCAGGTAGTTGGATAGCTCCGCTAAACTGTGGTACCAATTCTTCGCCATGCCAGTTAGCTTCGATTGTACGTGATATAAAGTCGTCATGTCATCCCATTCGTTGATCACTCTTATTTGATCAATTTTATGAAGCCATCTTTCTGCAGATAGGTTTTCGTTCTCTGGATTGAATTCAGGAATGCATTCGCTCCGTAGAACTAACTGCTTAGGGACTTGCAATCGTGAACCTTGCCTAACGGCCACTTCAAGCAAGTTTTCCAGACGCTCAATTCGGAGACTCTACAGAAGATGTGGAGGCCTGAACAGACGTTATGTCTCTATCTCTGTTCATGACTTCTGTCGTAACAGGAGGAGTCATTGAGCGAACATCTAACGATGTAGAGCGCCTACTTTCCTTATTTATATTACGTCTTTTGACTTACCCCCGTATAGGGATTTATCATTTTGTTTTTCACGGTGTAAACTATTAGTGGTACGAGATGACCTCGTTTTATAACGTTCACTGGATGATGAGTCACTAGAAGAACTTGACGAGTAATGCCTTTTGCGACCCATTTTTTTTTCAATAAATAAACACAATAACAAAACAAATAACACTAAATTTGTCCACTAAATAATTAAGAAAACTGTCTTTTAAAATACTAAACCATATTTAATCACTCAGATAATCTATCTTTGCGCGAATTACGCCACACCTGAACTGTAAAACACTATTCTTTTCAAAACAATTTTATTACTATAAAATCAACGGTCTCTTTATTTAACAAATTTAGGCTTATGTGTCTACGAAAGGATATATCGAACTGCTTTTAAAAATATTACTTAACTATTCTAAACACTTGAAAAGGTTTTATGTCGTAACGCGATCCCTAAACGCATATTTCTTTTTGGTTTATATTCGTCATCGATGGCATTCTGTCTCGGATATTTTCTGTTGATTACAATAAATTAAAAGAAAAAAGGGGGTCTTGTAGTACATTATTTTAAAGCTCCTTGACGAGAATTTTATAAACCTAGACTGGAATATAAAGTCAATATCTTCACCTACTACAAAATGATAATACTTTACAAATTACCTAAATACCTGATTTGGATGACCATATTTCCAAAAGTAATAAAGTTAGATGTACTTAATGTTGCATTTTCTTAAAGCTCTTTTAAAGTTTTTTTAATGGTGATATGATATACAGGGTGCTTTAATAAAAAATATCCACTTTTTGTCCTATTCTGTGTATGATTATTAGTATCACCTAAAAATATCTTTTAAAGAGCTTTAAGAAAATACCATAATAAAGGTGCTCGCCCAATTAGGCGGGGTTTCATTTTATTACATGTAAAGCAACTCAGCGAATTTTTCTTATGACGCGACGCTTCGTCTAAGTGGGTGAGTACCTTAAGTATATTTAACTCTATTAGTTTTGGAAATATGACCATCCAAATCAAGTATTGAAGTATTTTATAAGGTGTCGCCATTTTGTTGTAGGTGAATCTATTGCCTTTATATTCTGCTACGATTATAAAGTATTCGCCGGGATCTTTAAAATAATGCGCCATAAAACCCCTTTCCATTTAATATTTGTTTTCGTAGATGTCGCACATCCGCTATCTTAATTGTTGCAACAATCATTTTTACGTCAAAAAGGATTTTATATCATTTCATTAGACATACCCAAATTTTATAAAGAAAAATTTAAGGTACAAAAGTTAGCAGGGGGGCTATTTACGTCTACACTGTATATTTTTTCCTAATAAATTAAAACCAAGAAAACAATTAAATATTTTATTTTAATTGTTTTAATTATTTCACAGCACATTTTAGACAACGCGGTAGTGCCACCACGGTCGTTATTTTTAAATAACTACTACCTAAAATAAATAATATGATAAAATGTCTGTTAGTATATCAGGTTAAAGGTTCTTTTAAACGGTCATATCCACTCACAGTTTAGTTTAAGTTTTCGTTTCAGTTTCATTACAACTTTTACTTGTAAAATCACCCCTTTAATTTGGTCGGTAAAGTTTCTGGACATCCTGTATATTATCTTTAAAGGATAAATCCAAAAAGGTTGTAGAAATACTCGAAACTTAAAGACACGCTGAATTGAAGTGATCTATTTTTTAAAAATGTTTTTAATGCATGGTTTTAAATTTTATATACTACATGAGCAATAGGTTTTGGTACATCGGATAGTAATATATCTTATAAACAAACAAGCAGTAGTAATCACCTATGTGTACATGCCGGTATTTAGTTAGACTGTCTCTTTTCCTTACATTGTCGATGTGTTATGTTATTTAGCTCAACCGGTATATTTTTTAAATCAAACATACCAAGAGAAAAATTTCAAAAGCATATATCGTAAACAGGGGCGTCTAAACAGCTTTTTATCTGGGGGAAGGGGGCTTAAGTACCAAAAAAACACAAAAAATTTTAAAGACCAAAAAAAACCTTAAACTCTTCCCCCTTATATACCCCCATGATCATAAATATATTAAAAGCATATTGACTTGGGGGATTTATTTATTAAGTTGTTTTAATTGGGTACGGGCCAAAAAAATGGTACCACTTCGGTTTTGGTCCCGGGATGTTCCGAAATGCGCCTGCTAAACCCTATTGACCTATCTGAACTTGCAGACCGCCTAAAACAGAAAAATAAAACATTCCTTTAAAAAACCCCGTTCAAATTTATGATAAATAAATAATAGTTTAAAAAAACTAAAAAACACGCTTTTATATGCAACCGAACTAAAAATTAGAAAATAATTTTTCATTATAAAGAGTTTGTATTACAGTAATAAAAGGTCAAACAATGAATCATAATTATATACCTCAAAATAGAATTATAATAACATTTAAGATAATAACAGAATAATTCACTTCAGAGTAAAAAGCGTGGGGTGCATTTTACTATTTTTTCATAACTTTTCCCTCATTGATATTTACAAATGAAATAATTATAACATTTAATATATTAAGCACCCCACGCTTTTATTCTGAAGTGAATTCGATTATAATTCTATTTTGAGGTATATAATTATGATTCATTGTTTGACCTTTTATTACTGTAATACAAACTCTTTGTAATGAAAATTATTTTCTAATTTTTAGTTCGGTTGCATATAAAGCGTGTTTTTTAGTTTTTTTAAACTATTATTTATTTTTCATTTTTTTAGTTCGATATATCAATTAGTTTTCTGCGGACATGTGATATTGAAATGTTTCAAGAACTATTTCGTAATCTAATCATTTCATTTAAAGCTTCACTGTTGCATGGGGTTTCAGAACGCAACTACTCCGAACAAGTTTCTGTCAGCCTTATGCTGAGAGTACGTCCGAAACTGCACGCATGCGCAGATCGCGCACTAGCTCTTTTTCTGTTACTCTCCTACAGAAAATCTATAAAGGAATTTATTTATCCTGGCGATCCTAATCAGGATAACGGGATACTGTTTGCAGATTATTGCATTGTCATGGGTTCTTGATACGTGTGCAAAGTTTTAAAGAAATCGAATCGCTGGAAGTTGGTGAAAATGAAGCTTAAAGATTCCGTTACATACATACATACATACATACATATATACATACAACCCAAGCTAATAAAACGTGTTAAAAAACATAGTAATTCTGCGGCTTGGTTTCCCACCAGTCAATGGCAGTACCTACAGGAGAGCTACCGACCCCTTGACATGGCGTCCCTCTTCTAATAAAATAAAACTTTTAAAAAATCTTTTATTTTATATTTCATATACAGGGTGTGCAAAATTAAAATTTCACACTTTTCAACTAATAATAACTTTTTATCTGTTGCGCCTAGCTTTTTTATTTTAAAGGGCTAATAGGTAGATATGTTTTCTCTAGGTTTACCAATTTTTCCAAATAGATTTATATAGGACTGGACTTACGAGATTTTTTCCCAAATACTGTATTTAACTTCGTTGCAAAACAAATCGGATTTAGCTACAATTGAGCTAATACGTTTTTCTTATAGACAAACTTTGGAAAATGATTTAAAAAAAAGCGAATCGGTTAAACATTTGAAAACTTGCTCCCCATAAAGCATGATTGTAAAAAGAACGTTTTTTTGATGTCCTTTAAAAATTAAATATCTGAGGTTACCATGGTTACTAAGTTGGATGCTGACCAAACCTAACAAGAAATTAATTAAAAATAAACGTATTAACCTAATTGTAAATAAAATTACATTTTTTGCAACTAGATTTTTGCATCATTTTGGAAAAGTCCCGTAAATCTAGTCCTATTTAAATTTATTTGACCAAAATTTGCTATCACAAATAAAAGGTCTGTAAAACTATAACTATTATTATTATTTAATACTTAAGGTCTGGCCACACATAACCCCAACGAGCCCGCAGCCGTGCGTTTTGCTGGTTTAATATAGGGGTTGCGGTGAAAAATGTTTGTATTTAATAAAATTGCAGAAAAATCAGTCTGTGATACTAAGCTTTAAATTACACCTGCCTGGCGATTCTCGAATCACGAGTACTAGTGTCACGTTCGACATTGATAGATTCTCGCATAAAAACCAGTTAAAACCAGTTTTTGAGAGACAATTCGTTGATCACGCATTCGACATTGTGAAGTGAGATTCGAGAATAGACCCGCTGATCGTAAAATAAACCTTCACAAATAAGGAAACAGAGTTTTTCCACCACTTTTTAGGAATGTCTAAACTATTAATGTGATTTTAAACAGGTCATATTACCCACGGCCATTACCCACGCTCATTACCCAAATCCATTACCAACGGCTGTCATAATGTGCATAAATACGATTATTTGTATATATTTTCGAGAACCTCGTTTACTTAATATGAATCTTCAGACAAGGGCCTTACTTTTAGTTACACATGAGTATAAAAATATTTAGTAAGTGCCTTAAATCAACTAATAATTAAATCAATTAAATTTTATAAAAACAAATTGCAATGGACTGTAATGTCGCGTATGTTATGGCTAAAAAATATTATATCACAAATTGGGAATATTAAATATGTATATTGTTTGTATTGATATAAATTTGCCAGAAAGTCGTAGAAAAAGTATAGTATGCGACTCACACGGAATATACAAATTATCAGAATATACAGATGCGAAAGTACGGCAAATTACGCTTACTTGTTTCTATGACCTTAAGAAAGAATAAATGGAACATCTGCACCAATGTATGGATCGTAATATTTTAAAACTGTAAAGGTTAAACCGCACCAAGGCGCTAAGAAGAGATAGACTTTTATAGTAACTAATTATGCAGCTTTTTTATGTGTGAAAAACGGAACAAAAGAGTAATACACTAATTGGGAATTTAAATATTTCTTTATTAAAAATATGACAAACTAAAAATTTTACCCATTCTTTGAACGGTAAAATATTGTTAGTAGACGTCACGTTTAGATCAAACTAATGGGGGTTTAGAATGTTTAACAAAAAGCCATTAAAAAAACCTTGCCCTAAAACTGCTTATTAAATTAATTAATGGTATTCTGTTTTTTAGCTTAATTGTGTATTAAAAAGTTTTGTGTAACTGGGGATTGAATAATTGAAAGCCGAGTAACACAAGTTTCTAAAGAAACCCCGACACAATCTTTTAAAGCAATGCAGATTTTGCCTTAGTAATAACCAAACCTAATTGATATGTTTTTTGATTTGGAAGTATGTAATTTTTTTAAATACTGAAAAACACCTTATTTTTTAAACTTGAAATATAGCCTTTTAAATGGCAGTGCGGCTATAAAAAAATATATTTTCCTGTGGTTAGGCACATACTGATTAATATCAATAACTTTATTAACATGTTTAAGTAATTTGTAAAAGCTTTGTATTTATGTTAAATCGTCTTAAAATAATAGTGGTCCTTTGGGAATCTAAAAAGTAATTCGCTCCCGGTGATGGAGGAACAGAATAAATATACACATTTATATCCCATATTAAACGGTAAATAAATTTAACAAGACACTATACTAACACTTTAATAATAAAAACATAAAATTTCACAAACAACTAAACACAATTAACTAACTTATGCTCACGTTCTATACCAACAAAAGTATGGGACTAACTGACACCTAGATGAGCATTAGGTCACGTACTAAATCGTGGGGTGTATATCCACCACGCAGTGAGAGGGACGATAGTGGTGAGAGATTTCAACGAACACGCTTAGTTTCGCATCTGGGTATTCTGATAATTTGTGTGGAATATTCATTTTCCTCTCGTATGACTTACAGCACTCGCCTGCGGCTCGTGCTGCAAAAGGCATACTCATGGAAAATGAGTAACATTCCATGCTCGTCCCATAATATACTATTTACCTATTCTACATTCAAAGTTTGGATAAAAAAGACCATATATAATTAGGAAAATCGTTTTTATATAAACAAGGAGATAAACATACATAAAACAGTAGACTTAGCTTGATAAAAATGCTTTTTATATTTAAATCAGCACTGATATGTTTTATTTTAAATTAAACTTTTATTTTTATATAAGCCTATATTTTTTTTCATACCCAATGAACTCGGTGAAACCAGACGTTTTTAAACAAGACGGGAGAAGGAAATCTTTTTTAATGATTACATACTTTACTTATAACTAGGAAAGGAAAACATCATGAAAATCCTATCTACTTCTAGGAACAACACAACACAGATAAAATATTGACCACAAAACGACATAATTTTGTGTCACAAAAAACCAAATTACCTCATTATTAATCAGTCAAAAAGATCTTAGATCATTATATCAATAAAACAATACAATGTGTCACTTTTCTCGGTACCACAATCTTTAGAAATAATTGATTTTATCACAGATTTAATCTATAATGGCCATTCATTTCTCATTTACTCGTATACTAATATACAGGGTGTTATTTAGTAGTGTCCGATGATTTTTCAGAGTGATTTCTTAAGGTAAAGTTCCTATGAACGTGTGATCAAGATGCTTCGTAGTACAGGTGTCAAAGTTTTATTTTATTTATGTTTTTCTGCATATTTCCAAATAATGCATTTCCGAACGAAAATTGTACTGGGGTTTGACATGAAATTTGAATTTGTTCTTAATTTAGCCTACTCAGTATGGGCGCCACATGTATGTCTCACTTTCAAAGGCTGCTCATGACTTTTGTATAACCCTGTATTTACATTTTTGTTAAAGAAATGGACTTCGTTAGTCATCTTTACGTAAAAGCGTGGCTCTTACTAGATGACGCTGGGAGCAACGCTTTCGAAATATTTTAGTTTAAGATAATCGATGCATACGCTTAGTAATAAACATGCTAAGCAAAGACCGGCTACTTGATAAAACCGTCATTTTCGGCGGTCTTTACTTAGCATATTTATTACTAAGCGTATGCATCGATTATTTTAAACTAAAATATTTCGAAAACGGTTGCTCCTAGCGTCATCTAATAAGAGTACCTTTTTACGTAAAATGACTAAAGAATCCATTTCTTTTAACAAAAATGTAAATACAGGGTTGTACAAAAAGTCATGAGCCTTTGAAAGTGAGAATATACATGTGGCTAGCGCCCTCTACAAGTAAGAGCTAAATTAAGAACAAATTCAAATTTCTCATGTCAAAACCCCCAGGTACCAATTTTCGTTCGGAAATCGGCATTATTTAGGAAATTATGCAGAAAAAACATAAATAAAAATAAAACTTTGACACCCTGTATCTTGAAAGCGAAGCATCTTAGACCACACGTTCATAGGAACTTTTACCTTAAAAATACTTTGGAAAATCACTCTCTGAAATATCGGACACTTATTAAATAACACCCTGTATAAACATCGGCGTAACAACGGGGGACCGCCCCCGGGAAAAAATGTACCTATATAGTATGTGTGTACATATAACGCTTTAGCGGCGTCCCGGCCTCTCCCAGGGTGTTGCCAGGCCCCCCTTAGGCCCCCTCCAGGTCCAATGGCTAGTTACGCCAATGTATATAAAGAGGTAAAGTTTTGTAAGTTTGCGGGTTTGTAGCCGCTTATCTTCGAAAGTACTAAACCTATCATAATAATTCTTTCACAATCAGAAAGCTACACTATTTAGGAGTGTTATAGGCTATATTTTACTATGATTCAACAAAAGTTCAGACATTAACGCCCAACGAAGTAGGCATAATGGATAAACTATAACTGAAATTCGATATTGACGTTACTATTCTCAATGGATTTTAATGCGTTTTTTTATAGATAGCGTGATTCAAGGGGAAGGTCTGTATGTATAATAATATCCAAAAAAACATACACAGAGTGGTTAAAAACATAGTTTACATATAAAATTCAATATTGATGTTACCATTCTCAACGGATTTTAAAGCGTTGTTTTTTTTATAGATAGAGTAATTCAAGAGAAAGGTTTATATGTATAATAATAAAAAAACATATACAGAGTGTTTAAATTTTTTTACATATAAAATTCAATATTACTCAACGGATTCTTGATGCGTTTTTTTAATAGATAGACTGATTTAAAGAGAAAGGTTTATATGTATATTAATATAAAAAATATATATATACACAATGTTTAAAAAAATGGTTAACATTTAAAATTTGATATTACATAACGATGATTGATGCGTTTTTTTAATTTATAAAGTAATTCAAATGAAAGGTTTATATGTATAATAATATATAGAAAAAAAACATATACAGAGTGTTTAAATAATAGTTTACATTTAAAATTCGATACTGACGTTACTATTGCAATTGAAAAAAAAGTGTTTATAGAAATTGTGCACAGGTATCCATGGTTTATAAGAAAAATATGGAATTGCCACACAGGGTGGGTCAAAAAGATGTTTTATAAAAAAAACCCTTACAACTAAAATGCAGTTTAATCATGTAAATAAACCCTCTAGAGGTTTACAAAATTGCTTAAATATAAAGATTGGCAAAATAATAATTAGTATTTAAAAAAATAATAAACAGGAAGTACCAATTTTTTTAATTAAGTTTCTTATCACTATTCAACGGATTTTAATGCGTTTTTTTTAAATAGATAGAGTAATTTAAGATTAAGGTTTTTATGTAAGATATAATAATATTCAAAATCTTTACAGTATAGAAAAGGGAAATTGTTTTACTGCAAATTTAACGCATGCGAAGCCGCGGGCAAAGCTAGTTTGTAATAATGCGGTTTAAATTGGAGTCCCTCTGTAAAGGGTCACGACATTCCGCCATATTGGTAGTGGTTGTTTTGGCGTCACCAGGAAAACTTTTCGGCCATGTTATTAAATGTGAACTGTGAACATAGGTGCCGGATAAATACAACCGTTAACACAACAGTTTTAAGGTATTATTAAGTTGCCACTTCTTAAACTTTAAATAAAATGGGATCACACAATGCAAAACGAAACGCACAAATTATAGACGCCACTGATTGTCAGCTATCAAAATACAGTGACTTTACCCAGTCTTGCCAATTTTTCCCTGTTATATGCCCTTCTTCGCGTCCCCGATTTCCAACCGCTGAAGTCGAGGGTTGTCACAACCTTTCTAGTAACGTAAAGTTAAATCTCGTTTTGTTTGACCTCCGGACAGTGCGGACGTGCGTAGAGGACTACAAAGTTCTTCCCGGAGTGGCGGTTAGAGGTGCCGTACGAGCGTTTTTACCTTCAGGGATCAAGGAAAGATTCACGCTAAATTGACAGCATCTTTCTTCGGGATCTAAGCCCTGTAAGCGAAGATTCCTATAAGCTGATGGTATCCTGTTGGGTGGTGAACACGAGGTATTTCTCAAATGGCGGGAAATAGATGGGCGTGTCATGGAAACTGTCAGTAGTGAAAGTAAAGGTTATACGTAACACCAGTAGCAGGTCTTGGTTTGACAGCCGACAATATATGCATTGCATCGATTGTAGAATTATTTTGTTTTCTTTTGAAATTTCTGGGAGCTACGAGCTCGATTATCCAGATTTTCCGCTGACGAATCCCTGGAAAGCATAGTCCGGAAGGGAGAGAGTTGTGGATTGGACCTGAAGGGACCAAAACTAAGAAATAAAGATAGAATAGAATAGAATAAACTTTTCAATAGTGTGGCGTATAAACTGCGCAAAGTACCGATGATGGCGAACCAATTATCGAGTAAAAACAACTTAGCTACCACTATTTTTTTAGTACTTCCAACCGATCGAGAGGAGTCAGACGTTGCATCATAAAACTGCACACCATACTAATAGTTAGGACCCCTTAAAAATTATGGATTAGCAAGAAAGCAAGAAATATTTGTTTAAAAAGCTATTTGTCCTATTAAAAGCAGGGCCGATGAGAGGGCATTAAAGGCGGTGGAAATTACTGGGGCCCGGACTGATTGGAGGAGCCCGCACGGGATGAAAAACGTAAATGGAGAAAATGGACATAAAAATGTCGATGAGGACCATTTTCAAAACAAGTGAAAATATAATTTGTAAGGATCTTTTTTTTATTGTTAAGGAGGGGCCGTCAATTTTACTTGTACGGGGGCCCGGCACGGCTCCCGGCGGCCCTGATCGAAAGACTTTTAGAATAAAAGAGTGTATTATTAGTAAAATAAGTCTAAAAACATTTATGGTAAACATTTTTAGACTTAATTAAAAAGTTTTAATCTTAAACAATAGGCATTCTGTTAAGATACAAGTTGTCGCCGCAGCTGGGTTAGTAAATATGAACTTAGTTCCAAAAACCAAAAGATTAAAAACCTCCTGTAGGTTTTGACCTAATAAATATGTCCAAAGAGAATACACAAAAATGTGTATTTTTAATTTGGAACGTGTTAGGTGTGGGAATTTCTTTTGTTTGCCCGAAAAATATCTTATTTTCCTCATAGAAATATAAATCTGCCTGTTTAAATGTGTCTGTTTGTTTTTAAAAGTTCAACTGCATAAAAAAGGAGTGTGTAAGATTGGAGAGACACTACAAATAAGATTGAATACTTACGTTGACGTTAATTCTGATATTTTTTACTGATAAATATTTCCCCGAAATTATTGATATTTACTTGTGTTGCTGACTTTATCTTTTTAAATTTTCTTTTATACAGTGTATCTCTAAAAGGTCTGTTTAAAAATGCCCCAACAAACTTCTTATAGGTTAAAATACAACGACCCTTCATCCATTCCATTTTTTACTAGAAAAGTTAATTAAGTTTCAAATGTCTCTTTAAATAAACTCACAACAATATAAAAAAACTGTTTCGCAAAATTTTGATTTTTTCGCATAATTTCGGAACGGCTTTAAATTTTTAAATTTTCAAAATGGAATATTGTTAAGCATGAAAATGCGCTTTGCCACAATTTAACCAATCCTGTTCTCTTACCGTGTTCGAAATCCTAATAGTGGCCCTCGCATTTGTAACACCAGTATAGATATATATATATATATATATATATATATATATATATATATATATATATATATATATATATATATATATATATATATAATATCTTAGGGGTTTTGGGTCGCTATATTCGAATCCGTAGTCAAATTGACCCTCCCGGATCGGATTCAGCGACCCCAAAAACATAACGATGCCACGTTTGTGATCCATTTTCGATGAATTTTAATGATTTGACCTTGAAATAACCTTGACCATGATCTGATAGGGTCAAACCGACACCAGATTCGGATACAGCGACCCCAAAAACATAAAGATACCATCTCTCTGGTCTTTCGAACTTCGAACTACCAACTTTTATTTTTTGTAGGGCTGTGTAATCAATTTATGACATCAATATGAATTCATTATATGTTCTGCAGAAAAAGTCTTACTTGAAATACCGTCTATGTGATACCAAATTATTCGAAATTAAATGTTTTTTAGAATATGCTAACGAGCCCCCATTGTTCGATTTCGAAAAAAGGAATTATGACCATAAATAGAATTTTTAAAAACTTTGACTCCCCCTGAAAAGTGGTAAAAACAAAAGACGAATAAATTAAACCGTTTAAGCTTAGTAATGACACTCTAGATTAAATTTAAACAAATATATTTTTTACAGCAGAAAGGTCAAGTGTCATTGTATATGTCATATTCTATCCACTCTATCGAAATAAGATAATATATACTGGTGGTGCCATTTAAAATTTTAAACTAGCAGTCATTTCCGGTTAAATTTAACCAGAACCAACCAAAACAACAGAATAGATCGATCAATCCACAATTATTATGTCAAATAACGATATAACAAATTTCATTTTCTATTAAAAAAGGTAAAAAGTTATAGGGAGGAATCACCTGTGAGAAACACCCGGTACCTACAAAATAATGTAGTTATATACAATAGGGGTATATCAAGAAAGAAAAGCTTTGCTAAAACTCTCTCTAATGATAGACCTCTTGGCTGAGAGTTTATTGTTTTATAAACAAACTGACTTTCAAAAAATGCTCCCAAAGCCAGACAATTAGTGACATTTTTATGTGATATTTACATCAGTGGGAAATGCTATGGACTGGTTGTGTTTTACGCCCAACCATTGGCGTCACTGATGTTTTAAAAAAATGGTATGAAGCACAAGGAAAAAATTCCCTACTGTCTTGGTGTATTAAACAAAGTATTCTACTCCCTTTAAAGACAGTCAAAAGAAAACATCCATCCCTTTCTATGCTATCCACCACGACTTTCTCTCTAGACCGGTTTCGCCTGTCTTACAGGAACTCATCAGTGAGGCTGTATCAAGTCGTGGTGAATAGCACAGAAAACAAGCGTCTACTTATTAGACAAGTTTCATTGTCTAGCGGTAGGATATTAAATCCTGCCGTTGATGTCCTACTAAAATCGCATTCAGTAAATACGAGCATCAATGGTATCGGGGTGGCTATATATGTTACGAAGCACAAGGAAAAAATTCCCTACTGTCTTGGTGTATTATACAAAGTATTCTACTCCCTTTAAAGACAGTCAAAAGAAAACATCCTGCTTTTCTATGCTATCCACCATGACTCTCTCCCCAGACTGGTTTCGCCTGCCTTACAGGAACTCATCAGTAAGGCTGTATCACGTCTTGGTGAATAGCTTAGAAAAAAGCGTCTACTTATTAGACAAGTTTTATTGTCTAGCGGTAGGATATTAAATCCTGCCGTTGATGCCCTACTGAAATCGCATTCAGTAAATACGAGCATCAATTGTAGCGGGGTGGTTATATATGTTATGAAGCACAAGGAAAAAAATCGATACTGTCTTGGTGTACTATACAAAGTATTCTACTCCTTTTAAAGACAGACAGACAAAAAGCAGGATGTTTTTTGTCAGTTTAACATTAACCCATTTTGAGAAAAATAACACAGAAAAATGCACAAAAAAATAAAAGTTCATACGCAAGAGTCAGACATATGTATTTTCATGTATTTTTTGACGCTGAACAACCGTAGAAATGGCTCTACACGTTTGGATTTGGTTCCAGGGGCCGAAAATGGCCTCTATAGGCCAGATTCCGGGATAAGGCAGGGTCGAGGGTGCATTCTGAAGCCGAAGCCGGATTTGTGCTTGACAGGTCTACGGCTAACTAAAATTTCCAGTTTCGGAGCAGGAAAGTGACCCCCTGCGGGCTGGTAAATCATGTTTTAGACGTAGCAATCACAACAGTGGCATTTTTATATACTTTTAAATTTTGTAGCTTAGATTGTGCATCACAGGTTTATGCCGAAGTGAAATTTCCTGTTTAGGACCGGAAAAATGACCCCTTAAGGGCCGGAAAATCGTGTTTTAGACGTAGCACTTATATTTTTATGTACTTTTAAATTTTGGAATACCCTATAGTTAAAAAGTTTAGGCCCATTGAAATTCCTATATTGGGACCGAGAAAATTATCCCTTTAGGGGCCGGATTTACATAAAAATCTCATTTTCGCGACTGGCACGCCTAAATTACGATTTTCGTCACCCAAGGGGTCATTTCCCCGGTCCCGAACTGGAAATTTTACAAGGCCAAAAACTTCTCGCACATAGTGTAAAGCTCAGAATTCAAATGTCTGTTGTTATTGCTACGTCTGAAACATGATTTTCTGGCCCATTGGTCCAATTCCAGGCGTGTGGGCCCATTTCTGAGCTCGGGATTGGTTTTAGCATCGAAAAATACTTAAAAATACATATGTCTGACTCTTGTGTATAATTTTTTTTTTGGGTCTTTGTAATCACGCTAATGCTTCTTACCCCTTCCTATGTTCCTTATACACACATAAGTTAAAGTGGCAAATGAAAATTTTAAGATTGTTGCTGGGTGTCATCCTAACAAAATAAAAAGGGTGTTGTAGCACATCGGCTTAATGCTCCTAACTAGGAGTACCTATTTTATAATCCTAGAATATAAAATCAATACCTTTACCTACTACAAAATGACGGTACAATAATAATTACCTTAATACTTTATTTGCATTTCCATACTAACAAAGCTAATTAAGCAAGATATAATAAATGTAATATTTTCTTAGAGCCCTTTTAAATACCATTCCAAGCAGCAAGCTGACGTCTTATTGACGCCCCTTTTTAGTCACATTTGGTCAGCAAAGCCGTCATAAGATGACGAAAAAATGACGTTAAATTGACCTCCCTAAGTCACAGACAAAAGATGTTCCGTTAATGACGTCATAATGACGTCTTTAAGATGACGAAAAATTGACGCATATACCTTTTTTCAAAGCTAAATTGATATGATATTTTATTTGAAAATTGAAATAGAAAAAACTCCTTACTGCTTGCAATTCCCTTGCAAGCAAGTAATGCAAGGTCTCATCTGTCGGACACTGTCCAACCTGGAGATGCAGATTTTTACACTAGCCGAAGATATTTCATTCAAAGCTAATTGAGATCACCAATCGCAGACCGGTCTGAAACTATTTTGGTCTCATCGGTACGGTGTAGGCAATAAAAAGCGAAGATGTTGAATAAACGTAGTAGTTTATTGTCCATTACGCCATCTATCGGTAGAGATTTTTCCTATTTCGATTTTGTACAATTATTAGTCTTATTTTTCTGTCATATGATATGTCGGTTGGATTTTGACACGAATCATATAATGTCACAAAATTATTCTGGCGGGTTTTCTAAACATGACGTCATTGGATTTTTATGAGCTAGTATGTCGAAAAAATGACGTCAAAAACACGTCAATTAAATAACGTCATAATTTTGGTCTGATGGCGTCCTAAGACCAAAAATGACTTAAAAATGACATCATAATGACGTCAGCTTGCTGCTTGGGATAATAATGATAATGATAAAGGTGATAATAATAGGGTAGGACAAAAGTGTTTAAATGGAACAACTTGTATATTATATCACTACTAAAAAGATATTTACAAAAATAACACAATTATTAAATCTAAATGTAAAAACGTATTTATCCTAATAATGTAAGGGAAGCTAATATTTTATTTTCATAAAATAAATTTATAAAATAAAAAGCTCGCTTTAAATTCAAATACACCGTTCAAAAGGAAAAAACGTCACGAGTAAGTATATAAAGTGCATTCAATATAACAAATTTAAAATTCTTATTTAAGATATCTATTTAGCGTTGCTGCTTTGCATGCTAACACATTTTGCGAAAGAAAACCGCTCCCTAATAATTGGTGACGTCACGTCTATATAAACAGCGACGTCATGATAACTCTATGAACCTTTTACTACCAACCACTCTACGCCACTGAATTCTAAGATAAATTCATATACAAATAGCCAAATAAACATAGGGAACTGTTACCCGAGACGTCAGATTTAAAATTTAAAATTATCCCATAGCAAGCTACTTCACACCAACTGGCTTTGTTTCGGTTTTAAATCGGTGCAGCATTAATAAATGTGTTCGAAAAGGGTTAATGACATTAACTGCCGAACCCAAAAAACTGAGGAAATATTTTAGGTTTTTAAGTTAATAAAAAGAAAAATCACCTTATCAACTGTAGACAACTAGAAGAATGAAACTCCCTGGGCCAGTAATGAAATGGACTTCATGATAAAATAGCTATTTATGTATCAAGGGCGTTACTAGGACTATAATGCCCCCTAGATTTCGACCTGATGGGCATTATAGTCCAGTAAAGCCCGTGGTGCATACAATGCTTTATGTTTTACCCAAAAAAGAGTTTTTCAATGACTAATTACAGTATTTATTCGCAATATAAAAAATAAGTTGCACCTGTACCTGTATACGTAAGTAGATAATGACTGGTGTCAAGTTTGACTTTGACGTTTCTATCAGTTAGTCAGTTGGCATTTTTTATTTAACGATTTGCTCAAAATGGAAGAAATTCCACACAATATAAGAGAAAAGGACATAAAAGCGACCGAAAATCTTTTGCCAGCTAAATCAAGGCAACATTATGATCGGGAGTATGGCATATTTGGTATTTGAAAAGATGCGAACGCAATTCTTCAAATAACCGAAACCGTTTTAATGGCATATTTTCAGGGACTGGTAAGTTATTGATTTTATTTTTAATACATATGTTTAACAAACTTTATTATTTTTAGTCGGAAAAATACAGTCCGAACTCTCTCTGGGCCAAGTATTCCACCCTAAGGTCTACGTTGATGGTCTATGAAAATATAGACATTTCGCAATACCATCGTCTCATATCTTTTTTAAAAGTTAAGTCGAAAGGATACGTCCCGAAGAAGTCTAAAGTTTTGGAAGGAGAACAAATATTAAAATTTATTAAGAAGGGTCTTGATGATATCTACTTGGTACACAGAGTCAAATTGGTAAGGGGTGTTTTTGGAGGTTTAAGAGAAGGCCGTAATTGTTTGACTGCAATCCTTTGTTGCCAAGTTTCCTACAGTAAGTCTGCTGTCAAAAGTTGCAGTTTTTAATTATTTTCATTCATTTATTTCAATATTTAAGTTTAAAAAATCTTATCCTTTTTTAATTAAAAATGCTTAATTGTTGAAAAAGCCATGAAAGTCAATTTTTAAGTTCAATTTAGAAACATCCTGAATTAACATACTTGCCTTATCAAGACCGACTAAAGTTATCTTAAATTTAAGCAACAATTAAGATATAACACCGATGTTACAAAACTGGCGGTAAAATTTGAAAAAGATATTTTGAAATGACGCATGTCATTTAAAAAAGAGATATGGCAACGCTGGATCGCAGTCAGCAAAATGACTATTGATGACAATGAAGATAGAGGAACAGTCTTGGTTATAAAAGTACCAGAAACTAAAACTTTAACTTCAAAAAGTTTTACTATCATTGAAGAAGATTTAGGCGCTTTAAATTTAATAAAAAAGTACACAACATTAAGACCAGCTAGAATAAAGGAGAGAAGATTCTTTCTTACCTATAGAAAGAGTCGATGTACAGTACAACCCATTGGAAAAAATACCATAGGAAGCATCCCAACATTGATCGCAAAAATTTTTAAAATTGGATAATGCAGAAGCTTACACCGGCCACTGTTTGCGTCGCACATCGTCAACTTTACTTGTTGAGGCAGGTGCTTCGTTTGAAACGCAAAAACAACATGGGAAATGGAAAAGCTCTTCAGTAGCTGAAGGATATATAAAATAAAGTATTTTATCGAAAAACAAAGTAGCCAAAATGATTGCCAATTCAGTTAATTCCGTATCGACTATTAAAAATTCTTTAATGGACTGTTCTTCTATACAAAATAGCGTTAGTGCTACCACCGCTGCTACCATCACAAAAAACACCGACCATTCTATAGTGGGATCAGCTACATTTTCCGGGACATTGTAAAATTGTTTATTGTGAGAGAAATTAAATTGGATAAGCAATAAAATTTCCATATTAGCGCATTAGGGCATTATAAGCGGGTATTATCATAATGCCCGCTTATTATGCCCTAGGTGTGATAGCAGGTATTATTGCTACCATAACATATTCCGTTTCTAAGGTATTACAGATCAATAATAGATGGGTAAAACATAAACACTTTTAAACCTATTTAGGGGTTCCTTGTGACGAGCCTACCACGAATATTCATACCGCCATGTATGAAAGCGACGCCTTAACCCACCTGTCAATGTCAAATATTTCGGACGAACGCGTTACTTCTTTTGTCGGCCAAGTTTACCACAATGTTTTAGATGCAATTTTAAAAGATTGTGCCAAAAATCGTAAGGATAACAATCAAGAAACCCGCCTAGACCGATATTCGAAACATGTGTTTGAGCCTTATGGTTTCATGACAGTAACCCTAACCATTTTTAGCAAAATGTTTAATAATTGCATGTAAAACATTGTGGTAAACTTCTCTGACAAAAAAGTGACGCGTGCGCCCAGTCCGACACACGAAACATTTGACATTGACAGGCTAGGTTAAAGCGCCGCTGGCAAATATGGCGGTATAAATATTCGTGGTAGACTCGTCAAAAGGAACCTCTTTAAAAGTTTTAAAAGTGTTATTATCATGAAATCAATTTCATTATTGGCCCTGGGACTATGACTTTAACAATTTTATTGGCTTTTACAAGCAAGATATTGGACAAAATTTTTATCGCCCTCATCGAAATAATTTTAAACTATCTTAGTGCCAAATAAAATTTTATAGTCAAGTTTTGCTTGCTGTTGTTGCAGTTAATACCGCATTTTTTTTTAATGTCTTTGTTATTTATTGAACAAACGCAATAAAAAAACCAAGAAGAATTATCTGATGTTCTAAAATTCTTTATGATTTGGAATCAGAAATTATTTTAAAGTAAAAGCTGTAGACAATTAAGCTTGAAAATGAAACAATGGTTTTAAAAATCAATAGACACTACAGAGAAACAACTTGCAATAAAAAATAAAAGCGATAATTTGACATCCGGTACAATGGAAGTCCACACACTTTTCTTGGTTTAAATGTTTAAAGAATTCAGGTTATTACTATTACTTTATGTTTAGCCAAAAATGATATAACCTTTCCTATTTAAAAACAGAGACCCAGTATATTATTAGTAATTTGAATAAAAATAACTCTCTAGTACAATGACACACACATTGTAAGTTATGGCACTCCGATCAAAAATCAAAAAATTAAGATGTAAGATCTTACATGCAGTTTAATGCAGAAATGTCATTTTCTTTTTAAATCAGTATTCTATAAGGTTTGCTTCTACCAAAGACAATTGTTGTTTTACTATAGATTCCCAGAACAATGCTACATTTTTGGGCATCAGTTTGGACGCTGGCTAGGCTGAAATTATGAAGCTGCAAATTATACGTACTGTTTACGTGTGTACTCGATGGATACCCGCTTCATAAATTTCACGAAGCGAGCGTCCAAGCTGATGACCAAAAATTTAGCATTGCTCTGGGTGTCTATAGTGAAACTTTAAGTGTCTTTGCTTCTACCAAATTTCTTTCTAAACTACTTCTAGATTTTATCTAAACTACTTCTAAATTTTAGCACACGTTTTGAATCCATTTTTAACACTTTATTTTTATTAAACTTCGATCATTTAGCGATAATTTAAGACCCTAAAACCGTATATAAAAAGAAAAAAAAACTTGCTCTTTAATACAAAAAGTAAATAAATAAATAAAAACTGCTTAGATCCTAACTAACTAAAATTATTTTCAAACTGCAGCATCTATGTTATGTTAATCAAAAGAAATTTTTACTTACTTATGATACATTTATTTTAAAAACCCCTTTTTCAAATAAAAAATAAATAGCAAAATAATACCATTTTAGTTTAATAATAAAACTCGGAAAATGGCTATAGCCTCACAAAATATATTTTCATTAGGGTAAATGGGCCAGCTGACCAAAGTACATTTATTATTATTTGGGATACAGAGATAGAGTAGTAGTTAAATAGTGGTAGTAGTTCAGTAAATGGGCGTTATTGATTAACAGTTTATATTATCCAATTATTAAGTCTGTTGGTTACGTTAAGCTACTTTACGATAAAAATAAATTATATAGTATATTAATTTAAGAAATACAATTCATAGTAGAAGGGTTTACTTTAGGCCAACTATTCTACTTAACTATATTAACAATTAAATTTTTTTCATTTATTGTATAATATTTTAGCGCCCTACTTAAAGTTTTATCCTATTTCATGTTCATTTATTTTTCGTATTTATCATTATCGGAGCCAAAAGTATGTCGTCGCCTAACGTTGGGTTCCATTGCCCCACGTTAGGCGCCAAAATTATAACGTAGCCCCACGTTTAGAGCCAAACATGTAACGTCGCTCTTGTTAAGCATTAAAAGCATAACATGGCCCCACGTTGGGTGCCATTAGTATAACGTAGCCTCCAGGTAAGCACTAAAAGTGTTATATTTTCCCTGTTTGGGCTCCAAAACTATGTTACCCCACATTGTGCGCCAAAAATGTAAGATAGCCCTACGTTAGACGTCAAAAGTGTATGATATCCCCGCTAAGCGCCAAAACTGTAACATTGCTTTACATTGGACTAACCAAAACTATGACCTTGTTCTCTTGGAGCACCAAGAGTGTGACATTACCTCAGGTGGGGCGCCAAAATTGTAACCTAGCCTCACGCTGGGTTTTTAGGCCAACCATTCTACTTAAATAAATTAATAATTAAAAGCTTTATTTAATTTATTGTATCATATTTTAGCGCCCTACTTAAAGTCTTATTCTATTCTATGTTGTTTTTTTCTTAAATTTATCATTATTGGAGCCAAAAGTATGTCGTCGCCTAACGTTAGGTTCCATTGGGACATGTTAGGCGCCAAAATTATAACGTAGCCCCACGTTTAGAGCCAAACATGTAAGGTCGCTCTTGTTAAGCATTAAAAGCATAACATGGCCTCTATTCTTCAAGCTATCACCAAGTTAATGCTGGAGTGCCTCAGGGCTCTGTTCTGGCACCTACATTGTTTCCTCTTCACATCAACGATCTTCTCTCGTCCACAACCAATTCCATTCATAGTTTCGCCGACGATAGTACTCTTTACTCCAGTTTTCAGGTTCCTAAACCTCTAAACCTGATTTGGAAAACAAACGTAGAGCAATGCAGATATCTCTTTCGCAGGATCTTAATTTAATATTGGATTGGGGCGCCAAAAATATCGTCCATTTTAATGCATCCAAAACACAATCCTGTTCCTTGTCGCGAAAAGAGTTACCAAATACTCATCCTCTACTTATGAGCGGCCAACTTTTACAGAGCAAAGTGTCAACAAACTCCCTCTTACCTCAAAGCAAACTTTGATCGTCATTTTAAAACGTTATATTAGAAAAAATAAAATAACTAAGAGAGAAAAGTAAATTTAAAGCTGCAGTAATGCAAAAAATAGCATTGTGTGCTTATAATATTATAATGTAAATATTTAAAGGAATACATAAAAAAAACTACTAAAAAATTAAGGAAAATAAAAACATCCTGTGTTTCACGGTATATTATTTACCTAAAGTCATTGACTATTCTAGGTTTGTTCTTGTAAATCGCAAGTAGTATCTTGTTATACCTAAGCAAATACGATATTAATCTTTTTAGCTATTTTTAAACGTGAAAACATCAGATAAAAACCGTATCTTCATTTTCCATAACCGCAATTTGTTGCCTAAGTAATTGGCATCAAGATAACAAGCGCTTAAAGGAATGCACAACAGAACCCGATGGTTATAAATACATAAACTGTGGTATGCGGTAATGCAGAACAGAGACTCTTCTGGCTTATTCATGCCTAGTTATTTAGTTATTTCCCTTGAAAGATAGATTTTGTTTGCAGGATGTTAATTTAAAAGCTAGATATTAGTTTATACAGGGTGTTTCGAAATTAATGCATTATTAATGCCATAGTTTCCTTTATAAACATACCGGGTGATGCATCGCCGGGCGGGACATAGGAAATCCCATGTAATTTGGGGGGCAATTATTGGCTCCCCTAATTATTCTAGAGAAAAATTCTATTAAAGTGTATTAAAGAGCATGCAAATCTACCTCCATGGTAAAAACTTTAGATTTTTTGGTTAACCCGTTTGCTAGTTAGATGCTACTATATTTTTAAAAATTGTTACATTATTATCGCCTCATATTTATGAACAACAATAAAAATACCAGTTAGCGTGACATTACGTTCTCATTTTGAAATTTAGTGCTTTATTATTATCAAAAAATCGCACAGTAAAAAAATTAAAGTTGTATTTATACAAACGAATTAAGTTAAGTTAATGACATTTATAATATTTACATACGTATTACTATAAATTAATAATATTATTACAATAATTAATTTGTTAGAAATAAACTTAAGATTTAAGAAAATTTTCAAATATTTCTCCATTGACTGCTAGACAATAACCCAGACGTTCATAAAATTGTCTTCTTACATTGGCTAACTGATAAATTGAAATTTTATTGCATTCTGCAGAAATAGAATTTTTAAACTTATATAGATTAGAGTAATTTTTATCCTTGTATATCATGCTTTTTAAATGGCCCCAGAGGAAGAAGTCATTTGACGAAATATCAGGAGACCTGGCTGGCCAATTTATGGTGTGATGTAGGCCAATAACGTTTCCATTAAAAGCACTGTGTAAATATTCCCGAACAGCCAGGGTATTATATGCCGGGCAGCCATCCATTTGGTACAAAATTTCCTGATTTTCCCTGGATACATCATTTAAAGCGGGTAAAATTAAATCTTCAAGTATTTTCAAATAAAATTCTGCATTCAAATTTTGATTAAGGAAAAATGGTCCAATAATATGTTGTCCGAAAATCCCTGCCCAAACATTTACTTTCTGTGGATATTGAGTCCTCGTTTCGACAAAATGTGTTGGTTTTCTTTGCTCTAGTATCGGTAATTTGGATGATTGGGTTCATTGTTTAACGTAAATGTGCAATCATCAGTAAAATAAATATTTCTTAAAAATTCCCTGTCCATGTTCGGCCTTTCCATCATGTCAAAACAAAATTCCTGCCGTCGTATTTCATCCCCATTCCTTAGCTCTTGATGTCTTTCATATTTGTATGAAATAAATTATTAATATTGATGCCTTTTCAAAATCCGGAGCACTGTTGATTGATCTTTTCCCATGATATCCTGAAGTTTTCCTTGTACTCACCTTCCCTTCTCTTCCACGTGTAGTAAAATTTCCAAGTCTCTATCATATCTTACAATTTCTTTTCTTTGATACTCCCTAGCTTCACATCTGCAGTTATTTATCACTGTGCCTTTGGTCTCAAATTTTTGATAGTCCTATCGACTGTTTTTCCGGGTAACGGTCTATTCGGATACTGAGCAGCAAACATGTCTGACACCTTTTAGTAACTATTTCCTTGATAGTACCATTTAATCATCAATACTTTTTCTTTAGTAGTATAACTCATGGTTAATCTTTTCGCTTATAAAAAGTTTCGAAAATATACAGGGTAATGATGTGCACGGCTGATGCCCGCCAGGTGATAATTTTCGTACTTAGCATGCTATGACTCATCACTATACAAATTTCTAGCCTTACAGGTCTTAGGTTAGTCAAAGAGTTCACTGGCTCTGGGACTATTTTAATATTTTACAATTGAGAAGTTACGTCAGTAACTGAAAAAAATACCAAAATAACAACAAGGTCATGTTTACATTTTAAAAATGTTGTATTTGGGAAAAGCTTGTTTTCAACAAGAGATCGTCAGGATGGTAATAAAATATTAAAACATAATCGCAAGTCGGAAAACTCCCCAAACTGAAAGAAAACTTCTCTCTAGCCGTATTTTATCTGATTTAACAACACGGTGGGTGTAAATGCAGGCGCGCTGTGGGTTTTATTTACAGTATATTACTCTGCCGCTTTGCACGAATATCGGAAGAGATGAGAATGGACGAAAAAGGAGAAGAGGTGAGAGATCGTAGGGATCTGATGTGAAGTTTCGGGACCAGTGGCGACCCTTAGCCATGTACATCTAAGGGAGCAAATTTTCGGTGTAGATAGCTTGGCTTTTTTCCTTTTCTTCAAATTTTCCCGGAAATTGCAAGATTTTTGTAGTAATGCCAAAATATGCATTTTTGTGGAAATGCCCGCGAAATTATTTAAAACGCCGCACAGTCCGATGACGAAGTGAAGTGTGCCTACTTCACAAAAGATATAGGCTACGACATCCTTTTTCTATTGCTTCTTTCTTTATTGGCAACATTGTGAAGTTGATTGAAGTCGCAAATACGCGCATTTAGTGTGACGTCACACGACTTTGACGTTTTTCTAACCCTCAAGAACATACCTATTAGAGGCAGTCTTGCCGCTTAGCTGTGCAAACAATCGCATGCTTAAAAAACAATAAACTTTAGATCTGCATAATTATACTGGTCAGCAGGACCAAAAGCAATAGATTACACTCTTGTCATATTTCTTTCTCATGTGCTTTTTCACACTGCCATAAAGGCTGACTCTAGAGGACTATTTCTAAGGCTTTATATGGAATCCAAATAAACCCCTCTACGACCCTCTTCTTACCATAACAAAGGTTTCTATGGAAAATATACTTTATTTTTTATTTTTGTTATATTAGTGGCACTATTTGGAATATTTTATATTAGTTTTATCAAAATGGATTACAAGGAACCTTTCAGTATTAATATCATTAATTAAAGTTCGTAAAATTATACTTTTGTTCACATAGTTAGGTTAGGTGAATGAATATTACAAATAAATACGAAAATTTCGAGTCACAGTGGCACAAATAGCCTAAACTAGTCACAAACACTTTAAACACACACAAAAAACTTAACATAAATCGCGTTATTTCAACTTTCAGCACGAATTCCCTAATAGAAATCTATTGTTTGGATTCCTTGCCTGCGTCGTGACGTCAGAGCCAAATGCGCAAATTGTGAAATAAAATTTAATCAACTTTAAAAATGATTTACAAGAAAACTATAAACAATTTTGTTTAAATTTTAATTTTTTCGGGTTAGTGACGTATTTAAATATTGATTAAAATAGTTCTATACCATTGTAAAATTTTGTCCAAGAAACTATTATTCATTAGACAAAAAATGTAGAAGGGGAAGCTCCGCCTAGCGGGTAACGCCGTCCACCGTCATAATTTTAAAACGCAATTACTAATCGGTCCAATAACTATCACTCAATACAAACAATAACGCTAAAATGTTAGCGGATTTTCGCTCCGCAAAACCGCTTTTAATCCTTCAGTTGTCAGGTTGATGTATTTTTTTCTGTGAAAATTCAAACCTTACTACGACTCATATGTATTAATTTGCATTATTAATGTAAAATGTATTATTTATATAATATGTTTTGTAAGGTTTAAATAAAAATGCAATTAAAAAAAAGGTTATCAGGTAAGAACACTTTTTAATAAGGAGCGCTCGATCCCATTTTAGCCTACGTTCACTAAATTTTGTGACGTAATCTTTTTCCTTAATTCTTTGTTTACAATCGTACTGGAAGCTTTTTTCGGGTTTGGTGTTATTTTTTGCTTTTTAGTCATTGGACTTTTTATATATGTTTAGTATTTACTGTTTATAGTTAAATTAAGTAGTTATTAGTACTGCAGTTACAGAGAATTTTAAAACCTGTAAACAGGGGTCACTGACCTTTGGATATTTTTTAAAGGAAAATTGTTTAAATTGTTATTAAGGGTAAACTACCATTTTTTTTTTAATGTTTTTTAAGTGATTTTATTTTATTTTATGCAAGTATTGGTTTATTTTGTTAGATTAAAAAATATTTGACAAAAAGGTGACGTTACAAACATAACCTATAATTTCGGACAAAAATAAAAAATCGAGCGGTCCTTATTAAAAAGTTTATATTCCTTGGCCAAGAGGCACCAAAACCATATATATGCCATTTAGCCGTGTAGATATTTAAAATTTTGTTAGAAATAACAACAATGTAATTTACCTATAATATTTTTTAATTAATGGCAGCTTTTAGTTTTGCGCTCATAAAACTAACATTTGGAATTTTAGAATCTTACAGTCTAGGACTCTGGGATTCAACCCTAAAATTAGATATCAAGTTATATGGTTCAAGTCATTTTTAAAATGTTTTATTTTATAGTAAAACATATCTTAATTAGTGGGCGGTTTTGTTCACCCTAGATAGGCAGCCTTATCCAATCTATCGGACATCTCCGCTCATTACTAGGGTCTTAAAAACGTAAAGTTTTCTTATTGGAAAAGGTAACTTATTTAAAAATCAAGCAAACCTTTATAAAAACTATACATTTGAGCAATCAGCGCCGTTGTTAATAGAGACCCCCATATGTTACTGACACTTCACAATATTTAAATTTGCTTAGGTGGGCAGGGCTTCCCGGACCTCCCCAGCTGCCAATAGGCAAAATGTCAGTTTTTAAAAACTGTTCTATGACGTTCTGAAGTAGTATATATCGCATTTTCAGCAAAAAATACAGTAGCGCTTAAATATTATTAAAACGGCTGAAGCTGTGTTTTCAAAATTCGGTATCTAAAGCTTTTAGGCATACGTACTTAATGGTAGGGGAGTCAAAGGGGGATTTGGGAATTAACCTTAAGTACCACCAAAGAGCTCCGTATACAGGACCGATCATAAAAAACAAAAATATATCCATCAGAAATTTTTGAGCCCGTCAGATTAAAATAGGGTGAGTTAATTACATGCTAAACAGCGTAAATTCGACTAATCTGACAATTTGAAAGTGACGTGGCAACAAAGTTGTAAACAAATTTTCCAGTGTGGCTATTTTTTTATTTTGAAAAAATAATTCAGTGCTAACGAAAAATATATAATCCGATACGATCCAAACGATTTTTAGAAGCCAAAAGAGTAACAGTGGGTATTTTTTGACATATTTCAAAATTTTTAGCCGCTTTCCCCAACGACGAAAAGGTATATATTATACAACATTTTTTCTACTTATCATCTAAGCTTTGCAACCCAATATAAACCTTACGCCAGATGCAAAATTTTGTCAGCTATTTCCTCTCAGTCCTTAGCTCGTTGTTCATTAATCGCTGTGAGCGTCAGCTGCGTCTCCGATGGTGGAATTGTTCAGGGTGTCCCACAATAAAGATCAATAAATAACTTGTGTTTTTTAAATGGATCAACCTGTATAATAGTTCAGTTTTTGGATTGTAGGAGTAAAAATGATGTAAGTTTTCCCAGCGATCCCTATACCAAAACTGAAAGGTTTTTAATATTTGGGAGTTTTGAAAAAATCATGACAAAAACCAAATTTAAATATATATCCTACCCTACTTACGCTTGACTTTTTATATTATGTTAGATTGCTAATAAAGCAAGTGTACAAACACCTTTATTTAAATTTTTACTAGAAATTTTACAGGGTGTCCAGTAACTGATATTTACTATTATACTAATTTCTAGACATCCTGTATAGTTTTTAGTAAAAATTTGCCTTTTGCTCGAGTAAATCCCCATTAGCAATGTGGGCTTTCCTTCTATAAACAGTGATATGGCCAACAATTCAAAAGCAAAAATAAATATGGCACAGCTATAATATCCTTTAAGGACACAAGTTTTTTTAATACGTAATCAAAATTTAAAGGTAATTTTTTGAAGAAGGCATGTCAGATCCGCCACTGGGCTTTCGTCGTTGCTCGGAAGACCGGTTACGGTCTTTTTCTTGAATCAATGAAAATACCCAGAAAGGCGAGGTCATATGCAGACACTGGATATTTTTTTATTATATTTATTCTTAAACTAATTTATTGTTAAAGACGATCATTATTGTAGTAGACTCCATAGGTACTAATAGTAAACTGTGTGGTAGATTTTTAAGGATTTGTCAAAAATTGTTAATCTACATAAAAGTTAATATACTATCCTGTAAACTGTATTAGTAGTTTAAGGATATTAAATGAAAGTACAGAGAAAAAAGTAAAAACTGCTTAGAAGTTAAGCACTCTTTAAAAAAATAATAACAAAATAATAATTAAAAGGGTACCAAATTAAAAAATATTTTTATTTACCTTCACTTATAGAAAAGCCTTCTTCTCTCGCCCATCGTCGGAAGTGGAGGATTTATCGCCTTTTAATAGGTACTTCCATGGCTTCTGCTCTGAAGAATTTTCCAGTTTAATTCTTCCACTCACGGTATGGTCTAACCTGCTGCCCGCGGAGGTCTTTGCTTCCCTCCTCCCAAATCTTAAATTATTTAGGTACCGTGTCAACTAACTCCCTGTTAGCTCCCTTAAGACACCCACGGTACGTTAGTATTTAAGTTTTTATCCTTCGTGGATTGCCCAAGGATAAAAAATACCAAAGCATGGTCTCCTATTGAGTTTTATTTTTTTATGTAGATAAAGGGTGTCCCAATTTTATTTATACAGAAAATAACTTTGCCCTTGTGCAAGATACAAAAATAAATATCAGAAGAAGTAATGTAGTATCGGTAAATATACAAAGTGTCTCCAAAACAGTCATTGTCAAGTAGTTTTTGTTAAGAACATCTCTTAAATGTTGACAAATTTTAACTTTTTATAGAATTCTACATCAAATATATAAATATCTATACGAAAAAGGACATTTTGATGAATTAGACAAATGAACATAAAGCTCTTAAACCTTGTTGTTTGTTTGTAAATTGTCATAATTGACAGCTGTTTGTTATTTTATTTTTTTGCATAACTTCTGTTAAAAATCATGGAAAAAAGGCATGATTTTAACACAATTTATGCGAAAAAATTAGATAACCAACAGCTAAATCTAAATCTCTTCCATCTAACTATAGACCAATTTCAATTTTCTCAGTTCTTTGTAAAGTAATGGAAAAATTAATTAATTCACAAATTCTTAAGTACTTAGAAAAACACAAAATTTTGCATGACAGGCAGTATGGATTTCGCCACAAAAGATCTACAGCAGATCTTATTTCCTTCGTATCACACTGTTGGAATAAATCTCTTAAGTTTCTAGGTGAGTCCCAGATCGTTGCTCTTGATATATCCAAAGCTTTTGACCAGGTCTGGCATGCCGTACTTCTTAATAAACTTCCCTCCTATGGTCTTTCAACTAAACTCTGTACTTGGCTCTCTAGTTATTTATCTGATCGACGTATATCAGTTATTTTGGACGGTCATTCTTCAAGCTTTCACCAAGTAAATGCTGGAGCCCCTCAGGGCTCAGTTTTGGCACCAACATTGTTTCTTCTTCACATCAACGACCTTCTCTCGTCCACAGCCAGAGTTCATCAACTAAAAATTCTATTAAAGTTTATTAAAGAGCATGCAAATCTACGTCCTTGGTAAAAACTTTAGATTTTTACCATTTACGTAGATTTACATGCTCTTCAATAAACTTTAATAGAATTTTCTCTAAAATAATTAGGGGAGCCAATAATTGACCCCATTAAAAATTACATGGGATTTCCTATGTCTCGCCCGGCGATGCATCACCCGGTGTGTACTTTTTTATTAGCAAATATGTAATAACAAATACTTAATAAAATAACGTTTATATCTAGTGAAATAAATGTTACTAAAATACGTTTTTTGAAATTTTAAGGTTTTTGAAAAGTTTAACACCCTGTATTTTGGAAATAAAAAATTTGCGTACCCATGTTCATATAAAAATGTTCTATAAAATTGGCCCAATTATAAGAACTTAATTTTTTTTATTGCATTTTGAACGCCCTGTATAATTTCGTTACAGCTACTTGAACCTAAAAAGTGTAGAATATTAGCAATGAAATATTTTCCATTTTAATGCGTATATTAGCTTAAAAATCCATGAAAAAATAATAAAAATTAAATAAGGTACGGACGCTTTCCTTTTACAGATGCGTGTTACAATTTCACCTGCACTTTCCTGGTTGATTTCTAGTAATTTCTCTTACTGTATTGTAAGTAAGACGCTCGTATGGTTGTTCATATAATTCAGAATGCTATTCATGAAATTGTTCATAATTTTTTTATTTGGCATAGATTTTATTTAAAATAAAAAACACAGTCTTTAAAGAATAACGTTAGAAGTATAGTTAGACCCAAAGTCGATTGATGAGATAAGGTCACGACATTCGCCATATTGGCTAGCGCGGCTGTGATGTCAAGTCGGGCCATTTTCGGCCATGTTTGATTTTAGACAGATCAGTGGCGTAAAATTAAGGAGAAAACAAAAGAACTGTACCTATGTTGTAAACAAAATTTATTGGATTATTTTAATAGGCATACCCTAAAACAAAAACATAAATGTGGTTTAAATATTGAAAATTAAAAATTATCAAAGCGACGACAGGACGATGATGTACCTGGCAGAGCAAAACATTTTCCATGGTTCCGTAAGTCAAAAACCATTTTAAAAACTTTGTATACAAGGTGTCCGCTAATGAATGGTACACAGAAAAACCACAGATTCCTTATGCCAAAATATTAAGATTTAACCAAACATACCTAATATCCAAAAGTTTATACTAAGGAAGATACGGGGGTGTCATAGTAAAAAGAAAAAGTAAATTTATTTCGATAATTGTTCCTCCCTTATCTTGGGATTTTTAAACATTAGCTTTTCAGATCGAATATTAATTTTTGTGTGTAGACTAGAGGGCGATGGGTACACTATTTAAAATTCTCTAAAACTACCCAATTTTTTGTTACTACTCTGTTTGTATGTAAACTAGTAAGCTTCTCTATGCTTTCTGCACAAAAAAGGTATACTTAGTAAGAATCGGTCTTGACAACCGTTTTTAAGGTATTCACGTTTTAGTTGTTCAGTGCACCCGAAAGTATGTACCTTCAATAACATCGTATTAGCTATAATTACAACTGCTCAGATATAAATAGCTGATAGCTAAAAACCCCTGGATACCAAGTTTTATTAAAATGTTTAAAACATATCAGAAATTATCGAAATGCATGAATAAAAATATTTATATCCCTTTAACACCCTGTATCTTCCTTATCATAACTTTTCGATATAGGTATGTTTGTTTAAATCCTAAATGGGTATTTTTGCATAAGAAATCTGTGGTTTTTCTGTGAACCGTTAATTAGCGGACACTCATCAGTATCATACGTATATAAAAACACGAATGACTGAAAACTATTCTAAAATAAAACGAGTCCGAACCAATAATATGTATATATAAGTCTCTAAACTAACCAAAAACATTAACAACTGGAAATCCTTGCAAAATATACAACCAAAATGAAAATGGTAAATTTCCACAGTTTTTACCAAACAAAGCTTCGACAAGGCACGACTCTGTCATCAGCTGATAATGCAACCAACTTTGAACAGAACTGCCAACCGAAATCCTAATTCTCACATCCTCACGTCCCTGACAAAAGCTATCCCCGGTCTTGCTTATGTCTAAACCCCTTCTCATAAAGAAACTCTGGTTAGACCCATATTTATTTCATTCTGAAAGCGATGCCGCGGCCGCCAAGTACACAAAAAATGATAAAGCAAATAAACCCTTTTGTGAACAATGATTTATTGCAGCAAAAATATTCAACCCGACGACTACGCCACTCGTTACAGGTTTTATGGTACGCCGGAGACGAAATAAGAGGATGTTTTTTAAGTACGTGTTTTCGCAATATTTTTATTTGTTTATCTAAAAAATATGTAATCAGGCTCTGTCAGAGGCTATGTGCTTTCGAAAAGCTTTGTTTACTTTATCATTTTTTGTGTACTTGACGGCATCGCTTTCAGATTGAAATAAATATGGTTTTAACTATAAATAAGTAAGTGTATATGACCAATATTGATCCATAATATAACCAATATACAGGATGATTTATTTTAAAGCTAACAATGGCTATATTTTCTAAACCAAGGCAAATATCAAACAATAAAAAAAACCTTTTATAAAACCTGAAGAAGACATAAATGACGTATTTTTGAAAACACTCCTATCAACCCCTTAAGATGCACCCCCAGTCTCCCCGTGGCGCAGTGGACAGAGCTTTGATCTTCGAAGCCAGTAAACTCAAAGAGAAAATTCGTGAAGAAGTTGAAGGAATAAACGAAGGTTTGGTACTCCGTTTAATAAACCACTTTTATTTAATATTAAAAAATGTGTTTACGTTGGTGGAGGTCATTTAGAAGACGTGATTTTTAAAGTTAGAATTAAATTAGCCAAATATTTTTAAGTCATTATAAATTCCAAAGAATTAGCTGTAATTAAGTATAATAAAAAGTTTGTTTGGTAAACTAAAAGGAATTTAATTTAAATATTAAAATGGGTAGGCTATTATGGCGAACCCTGTATAAGCGGCAAAATTTAATTTAAATTAAAACTACTGACAAGCCATTAATATGTTTTATTATTGGGTCTACAGCTGGAGAAAATTATTTTGTTGTAGTAGGAGCAGTACCAAATCTGGGTCTTTTGTCTCCCCGTGCAAAAAGGAATTGGCGCCTTCCTCTTGTATAAAAATTATTGTCCGCAAAAAATTCTCGAAGAGCAAAAAAAATCACAAAAAAAGGTCACTTACTTTTACATTATAAATGAATCCTTTATTGATGTCTTAACCATTGAATTTCCTTTTTTTCTTTTTTAAATACTCTTAGAACAAAAGAAAAGTCCTTTTTAAAGAAAAATCGAATTGATTTGGACAAAATGCCGCCATCTAATTTTTGCCGCCCCATGCAAATGTCCCTGTTGCACCCCAGGGTAGGAACGGCCCTGAGTAGGGGAGCCCAAGAGGGGATTTCGATTTTATACAGCGCGGCAGAATAATATACAGGAGGATACCTTGTACCTGGTTAAGTACCTCCACCAAATATAAGCCCCGTATATAAGGTCGCCCGTCCAAAATAAATGATCAGATTAGTAAAAAAATATTTATCAGAGATTTTCTAGCGCATCAGATTAAGATAGAGTGAGATAATTACATGCCAAAATGTGTATATTCCTCTAACCTGACAAAAAATGCCATCCTGACATTCCCGATCGTAGCTATTTTTTTTTTATGTTGAACGGAAATAATTCAAGGACAACGAAAAATATATAATCTGGCAATTTTGACAAGCCGACATAACAACAGTATTTTTAAACATATTTTAAAATCTATAGCCGCTTTCCCCACCGAGAGAAAAGGTATACATTATATACCATTTTTTTCATTCTTATCATCTAAGCTTTGCAACCTAATAGATTTCTATGACGCTTGAGTAAATCCCAATTAAGCATCTTAGGCTCCCCTACTATTATAAAATGTTTTTTGTTTAAAAAGTGACCTAAACCTAAAAAGAAAACTACTTTAATCTTTGCGATGTTCTCTTGTCTAAGCTGTATCTTTTAAAACATCAAGAATATACCCCCTAGCTCGTGGCACAAAAATATTTTAATTGTTTGATTCGTGTACGATATACGAGAAACGCTTATAAGTTATGTAATTGGAAGTGGTATAGATATAAACCGAAGAAGAAATCAGCTGATTGGCGATTTTCACCGATTCATTTACACTTTCTTTTAGAAGTAAATGTACTCCCTAATAACATGTTTTCTTTAATTAGTTAAATCTGATTTAGTTTTCCTTTATATGTTTCTGTTTATTTTATTTTACATACACATGCGGTATACTATTATAGTTAAGCATAAATACTAATAGCCGATTTCCACCTACGGGTTTTAACCCGGATTTTCACCCCGGGTAAAAAGTCTTTAACTCCTGACGATTCACACCTGCGAGTCATAGGTAAGGAGTTAAAACTCGTGCGTTTCCGCCTGCCAGATAAGGACTGGTTCTAATTTTCCCCATGGGTGACGACTTTGACGAAATTCCCTACATAAATTAACAGTCGGTACTACCAAAAGTTGTGTTTCGATTCAAATAAGCATGGTTGCTTTCCAGTGACGAAAATTTTTGTGCGTCAGGCTCCAGGGCTTGAAGCTCTTGAACTGCTCTAAAAGTTAGTCACTGGAACGCATCCTTGGACAAGGAAAGAGAATTTTAAGAAATTTTAAAATTTCGTTGTTTTTAACCTTTCTTGACTTTATAATAATAATCTCTTTTAATATCTAATTCAATTTTAAATAAATAATTTTAAAAAATCCATCCTTAACCATAAAAAATACGTTTGAAGCAGAAAAACCAAAAGAGGGGTTGGTGCATGAGGGGCAAGGGAAAGAAAAACGGAGTAGCTCAGGTGCATAACACTTTCCGTCACTGGAACGCCATAAAGTAGAACGAAATGCTCCTGAGCTACTCGGGAGCGCTCTATTTGCGTCACTGGAAAGCCACTATGGATATAATTTTACCTGTGTCCTTGAAAAAACCCCGACAATCATCTGATGGGTGCGGACCCATGCGTCACTGGTGAACACCAATAAGTGAGAATCGGCTTTAAAAAAATGGTTTTACAGGATGTTTTCTTACCACAGTAAAAAAACTAAAGCCCCTTTTTGAGCGTATTTTTTAAAATAAGTTATATATAATATAAACTTTTATTTGTCCAAGGGCGAAATCACTCTGTCCCTGATAAAAAACAGAAAATTATTTGAATTCACGGGTTTTTAGTCACTTCTCTTTTAATTTCAGGTAAAACAAATCCTTTAGTAATAATTATTGTTATTATTTCCGCAATTTATTGTATTTTTATTAGTTCTAGTTAAAAAATGCAAAACACCAAATATCTGGATTTTTCTGTGACCGACTTGCTGACCAAGCCTATACCCCCTATTAGAGGTGGAGGGGCCTAATTGGGCTTGCCCAAAGTAACAAAGGTGTGCAAGATTTTGTGTGATATTATGCATAATGCACATCTAAAATAATAGTTTGTTTTTTTCCAAATTACGGTGGTTGTAGTTTGGAGGGAGTACATTTAAGAATATAATATTTATAGGAAAAACCTGTGTCAATTTGACCTCAAAAATGCTCTTAAAATATCTGTAGTAAATTTTAAATAGCCCTGTATGTGAAATGTGGTTACTTTTATTCTAGCTTTTTTCTTATATTTTTTTAATTTTTACAAGCGCTTGCTTATAAACGCAAGTTTTCTTTTAAAAGCGAATTGCAAAACGCGTATTTCATTTTGGTTGGTTAATGGAAAATAAAATAAAATTGAAGGCAGGTAACTTAAAATTAAAATAGTTTAAACTTCTTGCAAATTTCCAAGATTTAAAATCTTAGGGCGGGAAACTTAAGATAATTTCTTTTTTTATATATCTTCGGACAATCCACAAAAGCTAAAGAATAAATACATACTAACGTACCGTGGGTGTCTTAAGGAAGGTATATAAGAGAAAGTTTATTCACACGGGACCTTAATACCTAAAGATTAGGGGGAAAGAAAAGACCTTCGCAGCCAGCAGGTTCTACAACTCTAGAAACTCTAGGGGTAAAAGAACGAACAAAGTGGGTAGTTTGAGGCCTGTTCAGTTGAACCGCATCGGAATGCGTCGTGTAAAACCACGAGTTTTTCTGTTGGAAATCGCGAGTGTAGGCATTATACTGAAAGTTCCTCTACGCAGAAGCCATGGAAGTACCTATAAGAAAGAGATAAGGAAGAGAAGCAAGCCTGCCTGTAAGTGAAGGATTATTAATAAGGCGAACAACTCTTCTTTGAATGGAATCAAAAATGCTAAGGGTTATGGGGGACGCCATACTACAGATATGAGAACAATATTTCAAAGGGAGTCGGATTGGGGACACATACAAAGTGTTTAAATTAGTGGAAGATTTCAATTTTTCCTTGTCAATTTACTTATACGGAGCGGAATTTTGAAATTAAATAGGTTTTTTATGGCTGGTGTGGTAATTTATACATATATTTTTATTATGGCTGCTAATTTTTTAAGCTTTATTATTGTATGCACTTGTTCTTAAATATTTCGCAGGATTAACCTAACCTATTAATTGTTTAGTCCTTACATTATTAATGAATATAACTCCGTTTATATGGAATAGTTGAAGCTGGCTTTAAACCAAAGCGGCTTTAAAGTGAATTTCAAGCCCACGTGTTTATTCCGTTGGCTTGAAAGTCGATTGAAAATCAAGTTTAAATAAATAACAAACGTCACTTTTTAATGCGTCCCGTTTTCTCTGCTTTTGTTGGTGTGAGCGAGTTTAAAAGTTTTTTACCTGTTTTTCGATTCATATTTTTTTATATAAAAATGTTAAAAGCATATAGGAGATTGACACTGATGACGTTCGAGAAAGCATCCATCTGAAATTAAGCAGTTATCCCGCTTGAATCGTTTATATCGGGTGTTTAAACAGACTTCAGTAAAGTCAACCCTACTTGTTTTTAGGCTTGGCTTGGACAATTTGCAAACTTTCAAGCGCGTTTATATCGCTTTTTTAACTATCTATCATCATCATCTGGCTGGCTATGTAACGGAATCTTTGAGCCTAATTTTAACCAACTTCCAGCTATTCGATTTCTTTGAAACTTTGCACACGTATTAAGGAAACATGACAATGCAATAATCTGCAAACAGTATCCCGTTATCTTTTTTGGATCGCCAGGAAAAAAATTCCATTATATTATAAAAACAACACCTAGGATGCCATCTGTTGGCAACATTTCAAACTTTGCTATTAAATGAAGAAGAAATTTTTTAGTTTTTACACAATTTGGTTAGTTGCACCATTGGTGTTCAATTTTTATGAACAATAAAATTAATAAGTTCTTACACAATGGGTTAGTTGCACCATTGGTGTTCAATTTTTATGAACAATAACAGTTAATAAATGCCGTTAACACGCTTTTTTATTAACTTGGGTTGTAACTATCTGGCTATGTAACGGAATCTTTGAGCCTAATTTTAACCAACTTCCAGCTATTCGATTTCTTTGAAACTTTGCACACGTATTAAGGAAACATGACAATGCAATAATCTGCAAACAGTATCCCGTTATCTTTTTGGATCGCCAGGAAAAAAATTCCATTATATTATAAAAACAACACCTAGGTTGCCATCTGTTGGCAACATTTCAAACTTTGCTATTAAATGAAGAAGAAATTTTTTAGTGGGTTGCAATATATTGGCAACGGTCCAAACATTGCCTGATTGCCATCTGTTGGCAAAATTTCAAACTTTGCTACTTAATGAAGAAGAAATTTTTAGTGAGTTGCAATCTGTTGGAAAAATTTTAAAATTTGCCACTCTTGTTCATTAAAAAAATTTTTCGCCATTTTGTCAAGAGTAGCAGAAACTAAAAATGAAAAATAATTAATAGTTTAAAAAACTAAAAACACGCTTTATATGCAACCGAACTAAAAATTAGAAAATAATTTTTCATTAAAAAAATATTGTCATTTCATAGTAAAAAGCGTGGGGTGATAAATATATTAAATGTTATAATTATTATATTTGCAAATATCTATGATGGAAAAGTTATGAAAAATAGTAAAATGCACCCCACGCTTTTTACTATGAAATGACAATATTTTTTTTAATGAAAAATTATTTTCTAATTTTTAGTTCGGTTGCATATAAAAGTCAAGCCACTTTTAAAAGCCTCTTTAACTTAAGCTAGCTTTAACTATTCGATATAAACGTACTCTACACTGTAATACTATGTATTTATTCCAAAATGAAGGTTTGGTATTCTTAATTATTTATGATTTTAAAAATAACAGAGAAAACCAAAAGTAAATAAAATTCAAAAATGTGTAGTTTATGTTGCCCAATGGAAATAAAATATCCCTAAAATTTTGGCAATTTCATGAACATAAAAAGCAGTTTTTTAGGCAAAATATTAGCTTTCGTAATTCGCTTTTGGCGGCTGTATGAATTAAGCTTAACTTTGTCAATAATATCTGTACTCCCGTCACTTGCCGCTTAACAAAAGCCTCTCTATCACTGACAATAATCACATAATAAGCACATTGTCTGAAAAGTCTCACCGATGTTATTCTAAGGTACCGACCCAAGTAGCGTACCCTGAGGCACCCTATTGTGCTTATCGGCGCCATCTTGAATTGCTCTAGAGCGTAACTCAGTAGAAAGATGGGAAAATGCGCATCACACGTAAAAGGCGTTCGGCTAAGAACTACCGCGTTATCGGGGTCAAGAAACTGGATACAAATATTTATTTAAATTAAAATTTAATAAAGAGTAAAAAAATTAAACCGACTTCAAAACAATCATAAAACTAACTAATAAGTAAAAAATAATAAAAAAAAGCCGAGTAATAGCATATTATGATTTAAAGTATAAAAGGCTTTTGTTTATTTAGTTATTAATATTGAGCAGTTTAGCACATAATATATTATTACCCGATTTTTTTCCTTATAATTTTTTACTTTTTAGCAAGTTTTATTATTGTTTTAAAGTCGGTTAAATTTTTTAACTGTTTATTAAAATTTAATTTAGGTAAATATTTGTATCCAGTTTCTGTTTATTTCTCGCTTTTTAGCTTATTATTATTACTATTAAATCGGTAATCATACACTAAAAACACAAACTACAGTAAAAAGCACAAGCACTTGTAATTTAATTGGTTTGAAGCGAAGTAAACGGCGAATTAAAAAAAAGACTTACCTAACCAGAACTAATCATGACCCCCTAGTCCTTGGGCCATCAATGACGTAGACTTCATAATAACAACACTTTTAAAACTTATTTAGAGGGATTCCTGTTGACAAGTCTACCACAAATACTCATATCGCCATATATGGAACCGGCGCTTTAATCCTTACCCCCCTCAAACATGTCATTTCTGAGCCTTTAGGGTTTGTGATAAAAACACTATTATTTTTGATTTTAACGAAAAGATTGTATATTATAACCTATACGTCCGACAGAAAAAGTGACGCTTTCGCCCAGTCCGACACCTGAAAAATGTTAGTTTTAAGCCTTATGGTTTCGTGACAGTAACACTTACCATTTTTGGTACAATGTTTAAACATCGAATGCTAAAACATTGTGGTAAACTTGTCCGACAATAAAAGTGACGCGTTCGCCCAGTCCAACATCCCAAAGATGTCAATTTTTAAGCCTTTGGTCAGTATGATTAATTATTTGGTCAGCAAGATTAAAGTAGTTCTGTATTAAATGAAAACCATTAATGACAAGAAGATTTTGTGAGCGGCCCATAATTAAAAATTTTAGATTCAAAAACACATTCTGAAATCTGGTTATAATTGGATGATTCATAGTACCTATTTAATATTTGGTCAAAGATACTGGAATAAATATAGAGACTTAAAAAATTTTAGGGTCACTAATTGCTACAGAAAAATATTTAGCACCTCAACATCACAAATTATCAGAATACCCAGATGCGAAAGTGCGGCGAAATACGCTTACTTGTTTCTATGACCTTGAGAAAGAATAAATGGAAAATCTGCACCAATGCATGGATCGTAATATGTTTAATTTGTAAAAGGTTATTATAATAATTAATTATGCAGCTTTTAAAATTTAAATATTTCTTTATTAAAAAACAATACAATTTAAAAATTTTACCTATGTTGTAATAAAATGTCTATACCTGGTTGCACAAAACATTTTAACAAACGATTAAACTATTGGGGGTTAAGAATGTTTAACAAAAAAAACGTTGTCTAAAAACTGCTTATTAAATTAATTAAAGGTATTCCGTTTTACTAGCTTAATTGTTTATTAAGAAGTTTTGTGTAACTGGGATTAAAACAGAATAATTGAAAGCAGAGTAACAAAAGATTCTAAAGAAATCCCGACACAATATTTTAAAGCAATGCAGCTGTTGCCATAGTAATAGGAGTATGTTATTTTTTTAAATACTGAGAAAACACCTAATTTTTTTATTTAAAATATAGCCTCTCAAATAGCAGTGTAGCTATAAATAACAAAAAAAATTCCGTTCTTTAGGCACATACTGATTAATATCAATAACTTTATAAACAAGTATTTTGTAAAAACTTTGTATTAATGTTAAATAGTTAAAAGAAAAACACTTTTTTAAGATTTATTTAATATCTACCTGATAGAATAGTATGCGGATGACGAGATAGAAATAAATTTATTTTTAAAATGATCCCCGCACAATTTATAATTCATCAGATTTTTTCCAAAAATCCTCCCTTCCGGTAGACTTAAGCCAGACCTTATATATTCTTATTATAGAAAAACCATCCAAATAATTATTCACATATTTTTTTGTAAATAGAACTTACTACATCAAGAAAATACTTTTAATGCATTTTTATATTAAAAAGTATTATGGCTACGTGAACATTAATGTGCCCGATATGATCTATAGCCTGCACATCAACATGTACGGGCTAATTAAAAATAACTTTATTATATTATAACAAAATATCACATTTATATTTACCTCAAGTGGTCCTTTGGGAATCTAAAAGTGATTTTCCGCTCCCGGTACAGTATAAATATACACATTGATATCCCATATTAATCGGTAAAACATTTTAAGAAGACACTATACTAACACTTTAAAAATAAAAAAATAAAAGTTCACATACAACTAAACACAAGTAAATAACTTATGCTCACGTTCTATACCAACAAAAATATGGGACTAACTACACCTAGATGAGCATTGGGTCATGTACTAAATCGTGGGGTGTATATCCACCACGCAGTGGGAGGGACCATAGTGGTGAGCGATTTTAACAAACACGCTTAGTTTCGCATCTGGGTATTCTGATAATTTGTGTCAACATCAACAATCGGAGGTTGTTTTTATGCTGTAACAATTGGTCACGTATTGGTCACGATTGGTCATTAGGTCACATAATTGGTCCGCAGTAAAAATATAATTAGGAAAAGTATTTTTTAAATATATAGGTAAAGTAAAAATGCAAATTTCTAGTCCTCTTGGAACACGCTGTACGTAGCTTTTGTCAAATTGATTGCCTAAAGCAAAACACATCGCCAAGAAAATTATATATGAAAATAAATAACCAAATAATCGTAAAAAATAAATATTGTTTTTAAACTTGTTAAATGACTTTGGTCATAAATTGCCCCTTTGATTCCGTAGTAAGGAAACAACCTGTATATTAACTCTAAATAATTTATTTTTTACAAATTTAGCAACAAGAGTTAAGTGACGTATAAACTGTTAATATGCAAGTTTAAATAAAATGCAAATGTACGGAGCACAATCCAACTACCGGCTTTATGTATTTTTCATTATTTTATCTAGAACAAAAAACAACGGTATGCGATAATGGTTTAACTCTTTCACTTAGTATATTGGTCAACAATTTAAAAATGTCTTAAGTCAAGGCTAATTCTAAAAATACCAAACAGTTACGTAACTTATTTTTAAGCACCTTTGTAAGTGTATCTACGCGCGCATATATAGGTTAGTCTTTTGTTAAGAGATAGTTGGAATGTTTTGCATACGTTCAGATTTAAAAGAAAGTTCTTTATAATGCTTTAACATTTTTATGCTGCTTATAGGATGCATTTACTATAAAAAAGTTCTGAAAGATGATAATATTAAATTGATTATTCCAGAAATCTGTAAAGCGCACTTTATCAAAGGGGTGGGTAAAGATCAGCCCTTTTTCGCCCGTCATAGTCACGAAAATTATTTTTTTATCACAATTAATTTATTAGTATATCTGTAAGAAGATTAGGTATTACTTCATAAAGTAACGTAACATACCTACGGATAAGAGAAACCATGGCATGCTGTACCCTTTCCTACCGCTCTTGCGGCGGGCTTGGCGGCAGGCTTGTCATTTTTCCAGTTTACCCTTTAAATGTGTCGGTCGAGAGCCTCGCCTCGTGTAACATTAGCGGTGGGGAGACACGTAAGCTTACCGGAAATGACTAACTGGCGGTATTTCAACGAGAAACGAATAAAATTATATTGGGAGTTTTCGCATGACCTGTCCTTAAATCGGCTATTCCATGATAACTCTTATAATTTCCTTACTCTATGGTATTACTTTACATTTTTTAAAAAGTTGTATAAAAAATAATAGCAAGTCACATAAAACGGTAATCCAACTTGGTGTATTTGTTAAAATGTTGTTATTTTGAGTAATTTATCTTATTTTCTACTAAAAATTGTCAATGTTGCTTTACAATCCTATTCATTGTAATGTTTGAACTACGCCTTTTTAGTTCCTTAATTAAACCCAAGACTAATATACACTTACGAATGGTTAGTTCTGGTAAACAACGCCTTTTTTTAATTCCTTAATAAGACTAATACCGTTGGATGAGACTCATACAACGTTAATACACACATTATATACATATATGTCTTTTATTACCTGTGAGTTCTATGTGCCGAGTTGGGTCATTTTAAGTGGTCCGACAAGGTGTCATAAAATTGACTCTAATAAAGTGTGCCGAAATGGGATACACCCTATACCGAGACATATTTGAGACATATTGGCTTCCCTATTGGTTTTGCAACAGAATTGTATTAGACTATTTTAAAGCTATTGACAAGATAAACCCACAAACTAAATTTTTAGTTTTTGTTTGGTCTCCAGACAGTGCCGACGCGCGTAAAGGACTACAAAGTTCTTCCCAAGAGTGGCAGTTAGAGGTGCCGTACGGACGTTTTTGCCTTCGGGGATCAAGGAAAGATTCACGCTAAATTGACGGCATCTTTCTTCTGGATCTAAGCGCTGTCAGCGAAGATTCCTATAAGCTGATGGTGTCCTGTTTGGTGGTGAATACGAGGTGTTTCTCAAATGGCGGGATATAGATGAGAGTGCCATGGGAACTGTCAGTAGTGAAAGTGAAGGTTATACGTAACACGAGTAGCAGATCTTGGTTTGACAGCCGACAATTTATGCCTTGCATCGATTGTTGAACTATTTTGTTTTCTTTTGGAATTTCTGGGAGCTACGAGCTCGATTATCCAGATTTTTCGCCGACGAAGCCCTGGAAAGCATAGTTCGGAAGGGGAGAGTGGTGGATTGGACCTGAAGGGACCAAAACCAAGAAAAAAAATAGAAATTGAATAGAAATATTGGCTTCCCTATTGGTTTTGCAACAGAATTTTATTAGACTATTTTAAAGCTATTGACAAGATAAGCCCACAAACTAAATTTCGATATTTTCTAATAAGCCAATTAAAAGTTATTTAAGAAAAACAATTTGTAAAATCGTTGCATACTTGATACATACCGTAATGAATTCACTAGTAATGATTACAATGTCTTTTCAGTTTTTTAAATTTTATAAATAAAATTTAGTGTGTAAGTTTATCTTTCTAACTTCTTTAAAACAGTTTAGTACAATTTTGTTGTAAAATCAATAAAGGAGGCAGTATTTTAAAAGTATTAAAATTTACACAGGATTTCCCGTGGTTATTCTTGATATACCACCTGGAAAAAAATTATTTAGGATAGCAACTATTGGTAATAAATATTTTAAATTATAATAAACATTTTTAAAATATAGTTTTGTCCTAACATTTTGTTAGGATTTTCGGATAATAAATTTTTGGATGTGAACTCCATCAAGGTAACATGTGTTTATATAGCAAATTGATTTTTTTTATATAAAATAAGAAGTTCAGAACTAGAAGGCAAGTAATTAAATCTCATGAATGGATACAGTTTTGCAAAAATATTGAAGATAATATATTATATTTAATGTCTACTTATGAAAAATAAAATAATACCAGGTTAGAAGCTAATGAGAGTAGTCTTAGCAATTAGAACTTATTTCCTGATTATTTGCGGCAGGTCTTGAAATATGTATCTCCACCCTTTTTCAGTTATAATTTGTTTTAAGGTTTCTAAAAATAAATTCAAGTAAACAATTTGTCTTATTATGAGTTTCCGGGTTTCATTTTTTTACAAGGTTAATAAAACAATAACTTACATTTATACAGGGCGTCAGTTCAAAAACTCTAATTGCAAATATATTTTTTTTATGAAATAGTTTGAAACATGTAGGTTGAAAAACTATAATACTGAGGTTAAGGGGTGTGTTACCCTGTATACGTCTGATAGTGCATTCCTTAAAATTCCACTAACCAAAACATCACCACATACAGTGGTCGCAGCAAAGTCAGTCTATATAAGGTCACGACATTTGGCCATATTGCTTTGACGTGTTATGACGTCACATCTCCCATTTTTCGGCCATGTTGTTCAGTGCCGGAGATATACAGTTTATTGTATTAGTAGAACAACCGTTTACACAACAGTTTTTAATTGTTATTAAGTTGTAAATTCTTTTACTTTAAATGAAAAACATTTGGAATTACATCTTTCAACAGATATCACTTCCAAAACAATGCAAAATGAAATGCGCAAATTCTAGACGCCACTGGATTGATCTTCAGCTTTGATATTTACCCAGTCTTGCCACCTTTTCTCCGAGAAGTGCCCTTCCTTGCGTCCCTGACCTCGAACCGCCTAAAAGTTGAGGATATGTCACAACCTTATAAATATAAACTAACCTTGGGTCGGAGGCCTTGATTATTCACAAAGAAAAAAACTCAACAAGAACGTATTCAGCAAAAATGAGTCCATATTTAATTCATTATGAAAGCGATACCGCCAAGTACACAAAAAATAATAAAGTAAACAAACCCTTTTGTAAACAATGATTTATTGCAGCAAAAAATATTCAACTCGACGAGTTTCTAGTAACACGCCACGTGCCACCGGTTTTATAGTAGGACAGAGGCAAAATAAGAGGATGTTTTTTAAGTACGTGATACGTGTTTTAGCAATGTTTTTTTTTAAATTCTTTATCTAAAAATATGTAATCAGGCTCTGTCCGAGGCTATGTGCATTTGAAAAGGTTTGTTTACTTTATCATTTTATATTCCTAGGATCGACATTCCAAATATCAGCCGTTGCTGAAGCGGTTAACGACGTATAGTATATAAGTCTTAGTTTCGTTTATCACTTGAAAAAGGTTGGAGAGAGAGACATCATCCAAAACGTCGTGTATCAGTTAAAAATGAAAGACAAGAAAAGATGATTAATAGGTTTAGCGTGTTGCACATGCATTAACACAAAATTGCCTGTGGAATCAAAGTTTAGAAAAACAACATAGGATATACTACGTTTATGTCGAATAGTTTAAGCTGGCTTGAAAACAAAGCGGCTTTGAAGCGATTTCCAGTTCTACGTGTTTATTTCGGTGGCTTGAAAGTCGATTGAAAATCGAGGTCAAGCACATTTCAGCCCATCGTCGTACGCATGCGGCAGTTTTGCATCCAACTTCACAGTAGACATCAAATGAAAAACAAACCTCACTATTTAATTAGTTTGGTTTTGTGTGCTGTTGTTGGTGTAAGCGTGTTTTAAAGTTTTTTCATCTGTTTTTCCACTCATATTTTGTATAAAAATGTCAAACTTATATATGAAATTGACACTGATGACGTTCGAGGAAGCATTCATCTGAAATTAGGCAGTTATTAAGCCCGTTTGAATCGTTTATATCGTGTTTTTAATCGGCTTCAGTGAAGTCAACCCTACTTATTTTTAGGCTTGACTTGAACGATTCAAGATACTTTCAAGCGCGTTGATATCGCTTTTTCACGTCACTTGTAAAAGCCGCTGTAACTCTAGCTAGCTTCAACTATTCGATATAAACGTAGTGATATTATATTTAAAATAGCAAGGTGGCAAGTACTTTAGTCAAAAAACAGTTTTGAAAAGTATGACAAAAATAAATTTTTAATTGGTGTGATTTTGTTTAAAATGTTGTCATCTAATGTACCCAAAGAAGATTTATAAAAACGGTTTTACTTAATTTCGCCTGTAAATTTATTTATTTGGGTCAAATCTAGTAATTAGAATTTGACTTCCTTTCTGACGACCGATCGATCTGAAATTTGGTACACACTATTAATCTTGATGACAATACAATATAATACCTTCTTTATGATTGTAAATCTAAGATGGCCGCCGATACAAAATGGCGGATTATATATTACTTCACTACAACTTCAATGTGGCTATCAAATGAAAGGGCTTGACTGGTAGAATAGAGCTAACTATGAAAAAAAATCCAAGATGGCCGCCGCAACAATTTTATTTTCCAAAAGTAACCCAATACGGGTATCAATTGAAAGGGCTTAATTAGTAGAATAAAGCTCACTATGAAAAATTTAAAATACAAGATGGCCGCCGCCACAAATGGCGAATTACATATTTTTCGCAACTACTTCAATTAAAAATCGTGGATTAGTTCTAGTTAGTTATAGTAAGGCATTAAATAAACCTAAAACAATATGAAGTATCAACTAACTACCAAACTAGAAACTTGAAAATTAATATGTAAAAAAATATGTTAAACGGTTTTGTTGTGCTTAAAGCAAAAAATAATTCGGTAAGTCCTAGCTACTAGATCGCACTAATCTTCTCATCAATCTGGAGTATTGATCAAACAAACAATAAAATCATTGTGCACTTAACATTTGTATCTTAATATTTACTCTTTATACGCTACGCTCAACGATATTATTATTTGTCTGATCAATACCCCAAATTGATGAGAAAATTAGTGCGATCTGGACTTACCAAATTATTTTTAAGCTTTTTGTATAATAAAACCGTTTTCTAACATAAAACTTGTTTTTCACATACTTAATTTATTTTTACGGTAATTTTCTAGAAACCTGCGGCAACTCCGATTTTGACGAAATTTGGTATACGGGGGTTTTTGGGGCGCTGATCACGAATCTGAAAGAATCTTTTGGCGGAAACGTTTTGTTCTTGAAATATTCATCATCAGACTTGAAATTTAAACTAATCCTATTTTTACAATATTCCCCCTTCTTTTTGCACACAATTTTTGATTTAAAGCTAAAGTGGCACACAATATTTGATTTTTACCTTTTAAAACCCCGCTTTTTACGTATTTTATATTATTATTGCATTAAATTTCATAGCTATACTTTAAATAATTTCAATTCCAGTGTGCCATGAACTCCTATGTGTATGTATGGTTGCCGCATTATCAAGGAAAAGCGACTCAATGCAAAAATAATGTAAAAACAAAGGAAAACGGGGTTTTAAAAGGTAAAAATCAAATATTTTGTGACACTTTAGCTTTAAATCAAGAATTGTGTGCAAAGAGAAGGGGGAATATAGTGAAAATAAGCTTAGTTCAAATTTGAACTTTGATGATGAATATCTCGAGAACGAAACGTTTCCGCCAAAAAATGTTTCTGATTCGTGATCAGCGCCCCAAAACCATCGTATACCAAATTTCGTTAAAATCGAGGTTGCCGCAGGTTTCTAGAAAATTACCATTTTTACATAAATTTTCAACAGAAATATTAAACATATTTTCATCGTAGGTAAAAGTACTTACTTTCAAACTAGTAATATTTCTACGAAACAACAGTCACAAAAGTATACAGGGTGATTCAAAAATCGATCACGAAACTTAAGGGGTGATTCTACTTGACAAAATAAGGGTAGAGCTTCATATAATTTTTTTCAAAATATCATTCGTTTTCGAGTTACAAGCCGTCAAAGTTCAATTTTTAACCAATCCAGTTGATATTTGGCACACAAATCGAGCTTTGCAGATTCTACAATTTTAGGACAAAAGTACTTTTTAAATACCGCCAGAGGGCACCTTACCTAAAACTTAAAATTTATTTACATTAAAACTTTTTATTTTGACAGATATCGCAAAGCTCGAGGCGCCATTTAAAAAAAATCAAAACTTAAAAATAAGGTACTCCTTATTAAAGTCGATTAACCTCACCATTTAGGCACCAATAGACATCAAAGTTTTATTAATTTCAATCAAATTACCTACAGACATACAGGGTGTCCAGTAATTCAACCGACAAACTTTACGGGGCGATTCTACAACAGAAAATAAGAAAAAAACTTCATATAAACACATGTCCTAAACGTTTTTGTTTTTGAACTACGGTGTGTTAAATATTAAAAAAACATTTTATTTTTAATTTTTAACACCCCGTAGTTCAAAAAACTAAAACATTTAGGACATATGTTTATATGAAGTTTTTTCTTATTTTTGTTGTAGAATCGTTTGGTTAAGTTTGTCGGTTGAGTTACTGGACACCCTGTATGTATGTAGGTAATTTGATTGAAATTGATGAAAACTTTGATGTCTATTGGTGCCTAAACGGTGAGGTTTATCGACTTTAATAAAGAGTACCTTATTTTTAAGTTTTTGATTGTCTATAAAATGGCGCCCCCAGCATTGCGATATCTGTAAAAGAAAAAGTTATGATGAAAAAAATTTTAAGTTTTAGGTAAAGTCCCTCTGGCGGTATTTTAAAAAAGTACTTTTGTCTTAAAATTTTAGAATCTGCAAAGATCGATTTGTGTGGCAAATATCAACTGGATTGGTTAAAAAATAAATGCAATATGGCGTAAAAACCAAAATAAAAATTGAACTTTGACGGCTTGTAACTCGAAAACGAAAGACATTTAAAAAAACTTATATGAAGCTCTACCTTATTTTGTCCAGTAGAATCACCCAATTAAGTTTCGTGATCGATTTTTAATCACCTTGTATACAGCGATAAAAAAGTAATTTGTTTCACTGAACAAAATTAACCTAGTTTATTACAGTAGCTTGACCCACGACCAAAATAATTTTTGCTCACCATTCTTAAGAAAAGCATATTTTAATTAATACGATCGTAATTGCGAAATTCCACAAAAAAACGGGTCTTTTAATGGTGTTATTCTTAAGCACAATATAGTTGAACCCATCAAATAACCCAAGAACCGTTTTTGTCATCTTTAAGTAAACGATTCCAATTTTCATCTAACTGCATATCTAACTTAGAATGCCACAGTTCTCATGGTCATAACGGACACATGAATATGCCTACATAGATAGTCTAGTCAACAAGTTCAAAAACGTGAAATATAAGAATAAAGCTTCTCAAAATATGTGCGAAAGCTTATTCTATTCGAAATAACGCCTAGAAAAATTTTTCAACCACAAGCTTTATTCAACTTGTAATGTATTTATATACATTGTACAGGGTGGTTTTTTGGTTGGTATTGCAGGGTATAGGCTAAACGGTAAGAGATACAAAAAAGTAATGTACGTGTTTAGTTCTCTTTTTTGATATTAAGTTCAATAGTGCAATTAAATCCACGCTAACTAGATTGGTTTGGAAGATACAGGGTGATTCTGAAAATTCGTCAAATTTTATTATGTCTTATTACTCAGACATTTATGAAGATAGAAAGAAACTTTAACTACAAAGAGTTTTATAACTTTTACGTAGAATCCAGTGGCCTACATAAAATAAATATAAACGTTTTAATTTTTTAGATATTACCATAACATGCATTTTTTAAATGGTATGTATCTAAGTATCTCAAAAAATTGCATTTTTCTTGCGACTACAACAACATATAACACATACTATTTTGTTTTGCCCAAATTAGGTAAAACACCGAAAACACCATTTATTAGTAGGTATTCGTTTTTATAGTCCGTATGTGAATATAATAAAAAAAAATTAAAATGAATATTTTTCAAAACTATGAGAAATTAAACATGTTTGAGTGCTACATTGAAAGTAATAAAGATAAAAACACAGCTTTAGACTTATATTTTGACCGTTATCCAGAGCGACGACAGCCAGACAAAAGAATATTTCAAAGATTGTACCATAATTTAAGCGAATATGGATCATTTGAAAAACCAAGGACTAATATTTACAATAAGGAAAATGGGAAAGGGATGAGGTAAACACGATAGCTTGTGTTACTGCTGAACCGACGGTATCTAGCCGTAATATTGAGAAAGATATTGGTATAAGTAAATCTAAAGTTTTAAAAACATTAAAAAAGCATAAATATAAACCATATAAAATAAGAAAAAGTTCATAACTTACATCCCGGAGATGAAGAACGGCGCTTAGAATTTTGTCATTGGTATATGCATCAGATTAATATGAATCCCAATTTTTTCAAAATATAATATGGACTGATGAGGCTTTCGTATCCAGCGAAGGGATTTTTAATCGACAAAATAATCGATACTGGTCAAACACAAATCCACATGAGATGGTAGCGGTGATAGCAACAAGGACGGTTTCGGTTTCATGTATGGGTGGCACTGTATCAAAACAGAGTGTTAAACTCACAGGATTTTCTATAACATATTTAAATGCTGGGGTATATATACAAATTTTTGGAAGAAGGTATAATTGCCGAGTTGGATAACATGCCACTAGCTGTAAAGAAATAATATATATTTTCAACAAGACGGTGCTCCGGCACATAATAGCCATATAGTAAGGCACTTACTTACTGTTAATTTTGGTGAAAATTGGCTTGGCACTTATGGACCCAACAGATGGCCTCCGCGTTCCCCCGACCTAACTCTACTAGATTTTTATTTTTTGGGTTTTATTAAAAATGAACTATATAAAATTCGAAATAAGACGAGTACCAAATATTCACATATATAACGCCACTAGATCCGTTACAAACCGAGCCCAAAAATGCATCGAGCAGAATGGAAGACAATTTAAACACCTTTTGTGATATATTAGGTATTTGTTTAGTTTATAAAATTGTTTATTTGCTTTCCGTAGTAGTTTAATTTTATTAAAGTTTTAGTATTTTTGGTAACTGGTTTTTAATACACATAAAATAAATGAATATTAATATTTCAATCCATGGCCAACTAAAAATAATGTGTTTTTGGTGTTTCTGCTACTTTGGGCAAAGCAAAATAGTATGTGTTATATATTGTTGTAATCGTAAGAAAAAAATGCATTTTTTGTGATACTTAGATACAGGGTGTTCCATTTAAAAAATGCATGTTGTGGTAATTTCTCAAAAATTAAAACATTCATATTTATTTCAAGTACGCCACTGGATACTACGTAAAAGATATAAAACTTTGTATTTAAAGTTTCTTTCTATCTCCATAAATGTCCCAGTAATAAGACATAATAAAAATCGACAATTTTTGAGAATCACCCTGTATCTTCCAAATCAATCAAGTTAGCGTGGATCTGATTGCGCCAATAAACTAAACATCAAAAAAGAGAACGGGACACGTATATTAGTTTTTTTGTATCTCTTACCGTTTAGCCTATACCCTGCAATACCAACCAAAAAAACCACCCTGTACAGGGTGGGCAAAATTGAACGTTTTTATGGGCTATATCAGTTATTACTGGAGTTATTTAAAAACTAATAAAGGTGTTATGGGCTTAATTTTAAAGAAAATAAAAATGGCCTAGTGAGAATATTAATAAAATTATTTATCTAAGAGATACGAGGGAAACGGAAAAATTGTCGTTTTTAATTTTACCCTATATATCCTTTAATATAAGAAATAGCAAAAACCACAGAAACAATTTTTGTTGAATTATTTAAGTAAAATCTGCAGAAAGTTTTTAATTTTTATAGAGGGTGGCGTTAAAAAGTTACGATGCCAGCTAGATGTTTTTTTCTTCATAAAACACCTTCTATATTTTTTTACTAAATAATAGTTTTTGTCACTCCAATATCAAATATACACAACATGGTATTATTATCTCTTATAGTTTTTTAAATATGTAAATTTTTATATTATTTTTTGTTTTTTGAGCGTACTCCCTGTAAAACCATTGCTACCGCGCACATACCAAGCCAGGAGTGCAGAACCCTTCTAAAACCAATAAAAACTTGCTTTTATCTATGAAAACGTACTTTTTCATGCCTTTTATGTCGATATCTAAAAGCCAGAGGGTGCAAGTGCACCCCTTGCATCTCCCTACAGGCGTTCATGATTATTTTTTCAAATTTTTAAAATCTTATTTTAATACTATAAAACACAAAAAATTGTAAGTGATGTACCAGCCCCCGCACTTCGTAATTTGATAAAAGAAGAAATAGGCAGGAAAGAAATTTCCTTTCTATTTCTTGTCTTTACTCTATCATTTTTCTAAATAGTTCGTAAATCTTCGGTAGTGGAAAAATGATAGACTACTGGACCTGAAAACTTTGGGTTCGTGTGGAAAAATGCACCCTTTATAGAAAAATGCATTTGTTATTTCTTACAATAAATATTTTTTTTACTTATGTTTTATTTATTTGGAATATTCACTCAGATTTTAATCAGTCGAAGTCCAATAAACTTCCGGAGTTTAATAGTTTATCTTTTGCTAAATTAAAATTTATCTTGCTTTTTTCTATTTAGTATAAAAATTAAAGAGGAGAAAAAACAGCGCCAAGATTTTCGTATAAAAAGGAGAGAGTTAGCGGGATAATATATAATATAATATAATATTATTAATCCTTTTGAATTAGCAAAAGTTGAAATTAAGCGGTGTTTTAGATTGCATGGATTCAATAAAAAAAAATAGTGAGCTCATACCTCTTCTAAATGTTAAAGTTTAAACAAAATACAATATAATAACATAACATAAACGAATATATTATTTCCACAAAACACTAAATAAAAATTTGTTTATTATTGCGATCACAAATTGCAATGTCGTCAAAGTTTCCGAGAACACCCGCTTATAAAAGAATGTAAACAAACGTCCAGCAGGTAAGAAGAGCGAGATCACTTTATACAAAATGCCATACAATAGAACAGGATAAATGACAAGAAAGATCCAAATCGCCTTTCTATTTCCAGGTGTTCGTGTTGTCCATTCGTGAGCGCGGAACGAGCTGAAAGACTTTACGGTGTTCGAAATAGACAGGAAATAGAAAATAGAGAGGAAATTTCTTGCGAGATACGGAGTTCGGGCTCAGCTTTTAGACAGCGCAACGCACTTAAGCGGAAACGACCTCGCGCAGCCCCTTTCCTTAAATGTCATAATTTTTTAAGTTTTTAACATAAAATTAAACATTTTTTTTTTTTAATTTTTCTTATTTTAGTTAATAACGATCGCAATTTTGTATGTGCTTAAACAAAAAACATTTTTCTAGACGTCCTTCCGAATCGAATGAGCTATCGCACATATTTTTAGGAGCTGTATTTCGATTTCGCACTTGTTGACTAGACTAATACCTACATAGAGCTCTAGTCGCGTAAAAATAAATAGAGAAATACCGACAATTCTAGCGTAATTTCTTAGCGTGAATAAAGATTAATATGATAATAATGCATCACAAATATCTCACTTAATTAATTTTGTTTCCTAGTTATGGCCACTGGACCGATCTAAAGTAACTGTTTACTAGTGTTTACTAACTATGCGTTGATGGTTAGATCTACATATTAACAATAAAAATAATTTATTTGTTTATAGTGCTAATTCATAAAAGGGAGATCAGGAAAGCTGCGCCCAGCGGGTAACTCAGCGTCATTGTAATTTGCTTAACTCCATATAATCCAGATCATCATTAGAGTAAACTGCTTAACTCCTTTTAATAATTGTCAAAATTTAAGTGACGTTCCGTAAGTTAACCACGGTTCTTGTTTTTTTAGTTTCCGTTCTGTAACCTTACCATTTATGACATCTGGATAGATTATGAATTGCGGTTTGGTTTCTTAACATTTCGATGTTACCGGTATTACCGCTGTCAAACCGCTCTTTACCGATCGGTAATCTTGGTTAACATACGGAACCTTACCTAAGTTTAACCTAAACAATTAATTTTTAATAACTTTTTTTATAAAAAAATATTTTTTTATTCTACAGGGTGTTCCGAAATGCATGCATCAAATCTTAATGGTATATTTTACTTCAAAAATAGGCTTTAGTATCCTATATAAACATATGTCCGAAAACGCTTCCTTTTAAAGATACAGGATGTTTAAAGTGCAAGAAAAAAAAAACATTTTTATCATAATTTTTAAACTGTTCTAGATATTTAATTGGTATTTGGTACATTGCTTAACAGCGCACTCCAAAGACATTTTTTTATATAAAAAAATTAAAATAAATACCGAGACGTCTGTACCATATTTGTATAAATTATTTTTTAAGAAAAAATGGTGCGCCACTGCTTTTTCTTATATAAAAATTATTTTTAAATTCTTCATTAATGTTAGAACAAATTTATTAATAATTGGAACTTGGTACATTGCGTAACAGCAGCAAAAGACATTTTTATGTAAAATAATTTAAAAACCAGTGACGTCCCTACCATATTTGTATGGACTATTTTTAAAGAAAAAAATGGTGCGCCACTACTTTTTCCTAAAATAAAAATTATTTTTAGAATCCTCATTAAATTTAAAACAAATATGATTTCTCGACTTTTTCCCGACCGATGCACCGTTTTCAAGGAAAAAACTTTAAAGCTAATCTAGCTGATTTGCGCTCCGCGAAACCGTTTTTAATCCTTCAGTTGCCAAAAACCTTCTAGATGTAGGTTGATGTAATTAATAATTAAAGTATAATGTTTTGTTGGCGTTAAAAAAATCAATTTCAAATAAAAAAAAGTTACTTATCGGCTAAGACCACCCTGAGAAAATTGCTCTGGACAAGCTGGCACCAAACCATATATTTGCAATTTAGCTGTATAGATATTTAAAATTTTGCTAATAATAAAATTATGTAATTTAATTAGTTAATTTGTAAAGAAAATGTGTTAAAAATATTTTACCTTTGGCCTTACCTTTTAGTCTCTTGCTCATTATTTTATTATTTAGAAGAATCTGTATATCTAGAACTTATAATAAATATTAGATCACAAGTTATATATTTTAATGCTAACACAAATTTCTTGGGCCGAAAATAAAGATCTAACGCAACTTACCTTAGAAAAGACAATTAGTGAAACTATAATTGTTTATGACCTTAGTCAAAAAGTTGGTCCTTTGGAAGATACGGGATGTCAAAGTTTTTATTTTACTTTAGTTATTTTTGAATATTTTATTTAACATAGGACATGTGTTCACAAAATTTAGTACTAAAAGGTTTTTCAGTAGAATCGAAATATGGTAATTTTGTGCCGTAAAACGTAGAGGGAGCCACCTGCAGTCCTTTGCTTATAATCAAAGTGTCTTATTTTTTTTGCCTCGGTCTAGTATAGTGTTAGTGAAGAATTTTTATTCTCCCATATTTTTTGCACAAAAAGGGTATTATTGATAAATACCGCTACGAGCAACCGTTTTTGAGATATTTTCAAATAAACATTTTGTACAAAATGCCACCACAAATTCTTCGAGCCAAAATACAACGATTTAATGCAATTTACCTTAGTCGAAAGGTTGCTGGTTTGCAAGATACAGAGTCTCAAATTTTCCATTTATTTTTTTACTTGGACACCCTGTATGTCGTAAAGGATCAACTTTTAACTAAGGCAAATTGGGTTAAATTGTTGAATTTTGACGTAAAAAATTGTGTGTAGACCTTTTAGAGAAACCCGGATGGTCTAAATAGAGCGAAAGGAGTCCAAAGAATTTTATTTTATGTGAAATAAAACGTTTAATCTAAAATATCTCAGAATCGTTTGCTAGTAGCGATATTTATTAAGTATACTTTTTCATGCAAAAAATATGACGGAATAAAAATTATTTACTATAATCATAATATACCAGGGCAAAAACTAATGACACTTTAAACAAAACCAAAAGACTTGCACTTGGCTCCCTCTATATTTAACATCAAAAATAAAGGTAGAACATTAATTGATCATATATTTAAAAATAACTAAAATAAAATAGAAATTTTGACATTCATTGACAAATCATTGTATTTTGTCCCAAGGAGTCCATGGTAGATTTTTGTACATACCTTTTAGAGACACCCTGTATAAATGTAAATCAACATGTCCTTTCGTGCTATGTAAAGCACAGACATTTATTTTACGCATAAATATAAAAAAAAAGAAAAAAACGACACGCAGTTACACAATAAATAAAAAATAAAAATAGATTAGACAAATGAAAAATAGTCTAGTATCTTTGTCTTTCGCGATCCTGACTGGGTTTTTTATGGGAGCACCATGGGAGTGCCCTCTTTCGAATAAAAAAATAATTTTAAATTCGGTCCACAATTAACGGAGTAATCGGTGTACATATATAAAAAAACATAGTTGTCGAACATAACTTTTCAAAGTCAATTAATAACAATAGAAATATATCTTGGTACAGTGACGGAAATAAAATTTCGTACACTTAGGTTAACATTTTATGTCAATTTTCAATATTTTGGTAAACTTGGCTCTTTATTCTTTTTATTCAATAAAATACATGACTTCAAAATAAATATATAGTTTATTTTATTCAAATATTAAAGAAAAACACTGGCTTAATATTTCAAAGCGGCACCATTTTTTTCTACTAATAAGTTTAAACGTGTGGGCATTGATGCAATCAGCATTTGTGCATGGTAAACATTGTAATTATTCCAGGTTTCTTCAATTTTATTCCACAAATTATCACTGTTTTGTGGATGGAAATCATTGTTCTTGTTAATTTCCTTTACGATATATCCCCAAACGTTTTCGATTGGATTGATATCAGGGCTTCTTGAGGGCCAAGGTAACAATGAACTGTTATTTTCCAGTAGACAGTCCAAAACTCTCCTTGCTGTATGGACGGGGCAGTTGTCATGCTAGTATATAAAATTTTCTTGCTCAAATATATTATTTACCGATGGCAACATAACATTTTGGAGTATGTGTATAAAAGCTTGACTATTAAATCAGTCTCGAATACGGTTGCATACGCCTAGCCCTCTCCCCCATACATTAACAGAAAATCTTCCACTTGTTTTAACATGTTGGCTATATCTTTCTTCGTACCGTGTATTGCCGGCCTCTAATCTACCCGCTATAATACGATTTAAAAATCTTCTCATCGGTAAATACTACCCTTTCCTAAAAATCCATACTGCGGTAAATATTCCAGTGCAAACCCCATTCTTTGCTCTTTATTCATATCGGTCAAAAATGGCTTTTTAGCAGCTACACTGCTTCTCAATTCCGAATTTTTCCTAATACGATTTCTTGCCGTTCTGACTGTCCCAGGAAAATTAGTTTGGTTGTCAGCAGCAGCTGTCTGAAATGGATTGTTTCGCAAAAATCTATCAGATCATCTTGATTTTCGTTTAAAATTTTTCTTCTACAACTTCCTGGGGCTTTGACTAATGCTTCTTGGTTTCCCAACTTGCTGAGCTATTCTTCCCAGAGCAACACCTCTTCGAATAGAGTAATGACTCTCGCCTTCTCGAGTTCATTCATTTTCCAAAATTAAATAAAGTAAAATAATATAATTTTGAAATATGTGACAGATAACATTTTGTCAAGTAAGGTATAGTTCCAGGTGATCCAGGTACGCAAAAGCCAACATCACACTGGAAAAAATTAGGTGTACGAGATTTTAATTCCGTCCCTGTACATATATATACGTCTGCAAGAGCTCTCTAATAACAATAATGTTTACTTCCTTAATCTGTCATGATGAGCTGAGACAAAGTCAGGACAATTTAGCCGGTAACCGATCAATAGTCTAATGAAGTAACTGTTCGCGACTCTCTACTAACCATTAAGGTAAATAGTACGTTACAAGTTTGTTGTGTATTCTTAATTGTTGTCTTTGAACACGAATAATGCAAATTATTATCTAAACAAATTGTATATGCCAACTAAATAAAAGATAAATGTGAGACTAATTTAAAGTGACGAAGTCTAGATTGACAGTCATGGGCCAATATGACAAATTAGTACCAGAAATACAGATACATACGTGATTTATACATCCAAATTAAGTATTCGCCATTGGTATAGTTGGGGCCAGACATAATTATTCATTTTGAAAGCTGTGCCGCAAAGTAGGCAAAAAATCATAATATAAACAAATCTTTTTGTGAACAATATTAAAGCAAAAAATATTAAACCCGATTAGTTTTTGGTTTCTCACGCCATTGCAGGTTTAATGGCAGAACAGAGACGAAATGAGAGGATTTTTTTAAGTACGTGATACGTGTTTTAGCGATGTTTTTTTATTTATTTATGTAAAAAATATGTAATCAGGCTCTGTCACAGGCTATATGCTTTCGAAAAGGTTCGTTTACTTTATTATTTTCGTATACTTTGCGGCATTGCTTTCAGAATGAATTATATCTGGCCCCCAACTATAACTTCGTTATTATTTCTCATACAGAAAAGTTTTGATTAGCAAGATAAAAGATTTAAAAAAAAACAATGGACAATCGCGTCTTTTGAGTTATACAGCAAAAACCCCTTTTTAAAATGAAACACCTTGTAAGTTTTATTTTTATTTAAAAGATCCTTTAAAATCCTTGAAAATAAGGCCATATGTTTCGAAAATATTGCCATCATCAGATTTTCATAGTATTTTTTTATATATATGAAACACACCGTATATTGTATCGTCATTAAAGAGTTATTGTAAACCTTTTACAAAATATCAATTTGTTATATCTATCTTTTATAGTTTTGGAAATATACCCACTTAAATCTAAAAAATAAAAGATATTTTTTCCATTTTATCTATAAAGCACTAAACTTATTGCTTATAGCTTAGAGCTGTGTATGATGGAAATTTAACATAATTATTAAGTTTTAATGCACATATTTCCAAAACTATTAGAGATTGACATATTAAATGTGATAATTTCTAAAAGCTCTTAAAAATACCATTTTATTGGTGTACAATTTACAGGTTGCTTTATATAAAAAAAACTAGTGTACCATTAAACTCCTAAGGATGGCCATATTTCGGAAACTTTTAAAAATTTGATATATCTTAAATGGACTTTTTTAAAGGATTTTAAAAGATTCTTTTAATGGTGATAAAATATACAGGGTGTACTGGGGTACGAAACTTATGGGGTGATTTCCTATGTCTTTTTATTAAAAAATATTATTACTTATATTTTTTTACGAATAAGCTATTTTAAATGCAGCCTTTTAGTGCCTTGTAATTTTTTTGTGTCTAGCTTTACATTCGACAAAAAAAATAAAGACCCTTTAATTTTTTCAAACAGTACCCATACTCAACATAATATAAAGAACAAAAGTACAAAATAAACAATTATTTTTCCTAAAATAAATGAGTAGTCGTGTATTTTATTAAAATTCGTAATTTATATTTTATATAGTAAGGTCAACATTGTTTATTTTTCAATTTTTTTATCTTGTTTTTGGATACTTTTTTGAATTACAATTTTTTTTTCTGAAAAAAGAAGCCATATACTATAAAAATATAGAATTGTAAAAAGTTGTACTTTTAGTTGCCCTATCGAAAAATAAAAAAATTATAAAAACTCTATAAAAAGTAAGTGGCGTGCCTTTTCTCTCAATAATATTAACTTTGGTGTCCACTGAGACGCCACTGGACCCAATTATTCTAATCCAGGTAAAGTTTTACAAGCGTCTTATTTTTTAAATAAGTTTTTTAATTTTATCTAAATCGGTTAAAGGCTTTAAAAGATATCAAAAAATGCCCACTTTTTTGACCCACTGTATCTTAGAAATAAATTAAGTTCGAGCATATGTTTACAGATTCTTTTTTTTTTTTTTAATTTTAAAATAACAATAAAATCCCAAATGCAGAATATGTAGTGCTCACCGAAACTTTAAAAAATTATTATTTAGCAAAATAAAATTTCATTACATTTGCGACGCTACTGACGCATTAATATTTTTTTTAATAAATTTCTAATAGAGTGTCAAAAGGATACCTTACCTCCTTATAAAAAGTTTTAAAAATCTCTAAAAAATTGACCTATGTTATAAAGTGTTACGTAGAGAAAGGACATTATAAAAATGAAAGAAAAAAACAAGTTTCGTACTGTACTCAGGAAACACCCTGTATAATAATATCCAAAAAAAGTGGAATAAGGAACTACTGTGATTATCTGTTTGTTACCTTTTTTACTAAGTTTATGTTTGTTTGTTTGTTTAAATTTGGTACACACTCTTAATCTTGATGTATATACAATACAATACATTCTTTATGATTGTAAATCCAAGATGGCCGCCGATACAAAATGGCGATATAATACTTCACTACAACCTCAATATGGATATTAAATAAAGAGGTTTGATTGGTAAAATGGAGCTAACTATGAAAAAATTAAAATCTAAGACAAAATGGCGGATTATATATTTATTTAGAACTACTTCAATATGGGTATCAAATTAAAGGTCTTGGTTGGTACAATAGAGCTTACCATAAAAAAATCCAAGATGGCCGCGGTCACAAAATGGCGAATTACATATTTTCCTCAACAACTTTAATATAAAATCGTTTATTAGTTCTTGTTAGGTACAGTAAGGCATTAAATAAACTCAATAAACTCAATAACTCAAGTAACAAGTAACAAAGAAAAAACTAAAAACTTGAAAATAAATTATGTAAAAACAATATGTTTAACAGTTCTATTTTACTAAAAGCAAAAACATAATTTGGTAAGACCTAGCTACCAGATCGCACCCATCTTCTCATCAATTCGAGGTGTTGATTAGACAAATAATAAAATTGTTGGGCAGTTGAAATTTCTATCATAATATTTACTCCGATACGCTAAGCCCAATTATTTGTCTGATCAATACCCCAGATTGATGCGGTCTGGTACCTAAGATTTTTTAGTTTTAGTACAATAAAACAGTTTTCCATTTTTTTACATAAATATTATTTAACCTTTTGTACTTAGTTAAATAATTCATTTGTGTAATAAATCGGTTAATTGCAATAAATAAATAAAAAATAAACTCAGTTTATTATTTTTTAATATACATATATTTGTTTCTTAATGTGATTACTGTCACCTTCATCAGTTTTACTTGTTACCTCTACATATATGACAAGTGGTAACATTTACTGTATTAGACACCTCTCGTTAACTCATTAGCGGGTAATTACATATACTTTATCAACAAGGTGTTACACTAATTACTTTTCAAGCATTTGACAAACTACAAAGGATGAAAAATACCTATTTTTACTTAACAAATTACTATGAAATGATTTTTAGTACATACAGCCTGTTAAAAGCGAAAAACTTACTTACCGAAGTAAAAATAGTGTACAGGATGTCTCATTTTGGTTGAAACTGCAGGGTATCTCCAGTATTAATAAAGCTCAAGCCTTGCGGTTTTCGCGAACCTGAGAAACTTTTTGGTGACACCAGAGACAAGAGAGACGAGCAACTTAATGTAAATAAATTATCCGAGAGAGAGATAACTAATGGGCCTTCCTTGTCTGTTTTCAAGGAAGGTAAACGAAGTGAGTGAGTGAGTCGACTTCATCGTTTGCCCGCCAAATTCAAATTATATAGCTGTGCCATTTTTGCCCTTAATATTAGGTACTTGTTTTTGTTTCCTATTAATATAAAATATTGGGGTTTAGTTTAATAATTACACACATCTAATTAAAAATGTCATTTATTTGGTTTTCATCAAGATTTTTTCTTACAGATAACCATGTCAATATTACCATAAATTATCTGCTAAAAAGCACAAATTTAATATATACACTGTGATCACTAATAAAAGTCAATATTCAAAGTCCAATTAAAGGTAAAACACCACGAAACACACAATAAATCATAAAAAATGTAAACAAACTGTCCAAACAAATCGGCCATTAAAAAATATCAAACACAAATATTGAATAACATTTCGGCGTGACTGCGTTGTCAAGTTAAAAATATTCGATTCTTGGTATATGGTATAATCAGGTTTTAGCCAAAGAGAGACATTAAAGTTTTCATGCAGAAATTGTAAACAACTTGGCAACCATGAAAATGCGATAATTGCACCCTCTGCGATTACCTCCCATGATAAATGACAGAGACATTATTATAGGAACTTGCGTTAAACCAGAGAGAGATAAAACGTAATGGACAAATTTCCAGGACCAGTAACGCGTCTCATTCTTGTCTCTGGTGACACGAAAGATTCCATAAACGAAGCCGTCATAGCCACTGATCTCGATGGATTGCCAATATTATAACCTGCGCGAAACAAAAGGTACATTTCATGGGCGAAAAACCGGTTTGTACGCAAGCCAGTTGAGGGTAAACGCACCCGGCACCAAACAAACTATCCGCATTAAAGGAAAGAATTTGTGGACGGCGTCCTGGTTTTCTGTTCGAAGTACGGTAGCTAATGAGCGTTACGGTCAGACCGCGGACAAAGGGTACGTGAGTGCCGGTGTTTATATTTTGCCACGGCTTTTAAGTGCGCATGTTCGTCCACCCACTGTGCGAGGTCGTAAAAATCCGAAAAATGCTTCTTGCCACTGCGGATCTAAATGTAGGTTATCTATGGTCATAGCCCTCTGAAGTTTTGGGCTACAGAGTGATTTTGAAAATTTTGCATTTTCAGGTCTTGGTTTTTGGGATGATCAGGCGGTAAATTTAAAATATCGGAAAAACACTATACCTTTTACAATGAATATGCCTACTAAAACCCTACAAAGTCTTAATTTAATTTATTGAACCGTTTTTGTTTTATTTAACCAAATTTTTGAAAAAGAATCATAGGATCACGATTTTTACTTAAAATGCTCATATTCTTTAATATTTTTTTTTTTTTTTCATTCAAAGTTCAATATCTCAGCGAAAAGTGGTTGTACCGAACCACTAAGAAAAAGCAAATTCAGGCTGAATAAACAATTTATTCAATCCATATGGTGGTTAGGTTAAAAAAAAAAAAACGAAAACATTTTGAAAAAAAAATATTTTTGCTATACATTAGGGTTGGTACACGTTGCTCAAAAAAACATCATCATAAGAATTTTACTGTGAGGACTTTCGCTACCATCTTCTGCTAAACTTATATTTTTGGGCTATTTGGCCATGGTCAAAGATTTTGTTTCCTTGAAGTTTAGCCAACGCGAGTGGTTGGCATCCTCAGAAGGTTCCTGGTAGACTACTTGCGTACCTTTTCAGGATGCCAACCACTCGCTCTGGCAAAACATCAAGAAAACAAAATCTTCGACGACGGCCGAAAAGCCCAAAAATATAAGTTTATCATAATAAGATCTCAGAACTAAAAGTTTCAAAGTTTAATTTTTTTTAATGTCGACCATTTCTGAACGAAATACAGCAACTTAAAGAATCTAACAAAAATGGGATTTTTTTGTATTCTTTAATTTTTTCCACAAGTGTATTATGTACCCCTTTAAAAAGATGTGATGTAAAAAAATTATATATTTTATTAATGATGACTCTTTGTTTGACCTCCGGACAGTGCGGACGTGCGTAGAGGACTACAAAGTTCTTCCCGGACTGGCGGTTAGAGGTGCCGTACGGACGTTTTTACCTTCGGGGATCAAGAAAAGATTCACGCTAAATTGACGACATCTTTCTTCTGGATCTAAGCGCTGTGAGCGAAGATTCCTATAAGCTGATGGTATCCTGTTTGGTGGTGAACACGAGGCATTTCTCAAATGGCGGGAAATAGATGGGCGTGCCATGGGAACTGTCAGTAGTGAAAGTAAAGGTTATCCGTAACACCAGTAGCATGTCTTGGTTTGATAACCGACAATTTATTGCATCGATTATAGAATTATTTTTGTTTTCTTTTTGGAATTTCTGGGAGCTACGAGCTCGATTATCCCGATTTTCCACCGACGAAGCCCTGGAAAGCATAGTCCGGAAGGGGAGAGTGGTGGATTGGACCTGAAGGGACCAAAACCAAGAAAAAAAATAGAATAGAATAGAATAGAATTTTATTAATGATGTACAGGGTTTTTATTCATATTTTGCCACCTACTTTTAACTATAAGCAGAAGGATAAAAAAATGTCCTGTATATAAGTTTCATACTTTTTCTTTATTATCTTTTGAGCATAAAAAATGAAACAAATAAAGATAAAAAAACCAAGAAAAATGAAAAGGTAAACTTTTTAAAATGGGACACCCTGTATATATTATGTCACCATTAAAAAGATCTTTTAAAAGATTTACGAAAATACTACATTTAATATATTTATGTTTAATAGTTTCGGAAATATGGCCATTTAAATCTGGGTATAATTTCCACTACAACTAGTCTCACCTTAGTGCCGTAGGAAGGTATTATGGAAGTTATATTTACTATTTTTCAGATTTAAGTGGTCATATTTCGAAAACTATTAAAGATTGATATATCAAATGTGGTATATTTGTAAAGCTTTTAAAGACCTTTTAATAGTGACATAATACACAGGGTGTTTCATTAAAAAAACTGTATGCTCAAAGATAATAGATAAAAAATATGGTGGTGGATATACACCCCACGATTTAGTACTTGACCCAATGCTCATCTAGGTGTCAGTTAGTTCCATATTTTTTTGGTATAGAACGTGAACATAAGTTAGTTAATTGGGTTAAGTTGTTTGTGAACTTTAATTTTTTGAAGTGTTAGTATAGTGTCTTCTTAATTTTTTTTTACCGTTTAATATGGGATATAAATGTGTATATTCATACTGTACCGGGAGCAGAAAATCACTTTTTAGATTTTGAGGTGAATATAAATGTGATATTTTGTTACATAATAAAGTCATTTTTAATTAGTCCGTACATGTTGATGTGCAAGTTATAGATAATATCGGGCACATTAATGTTTACGTAGCCATAATACTTTTTAATATTAAAATGCATTAAAAGTAGTTTTTTGATGTAGTAAGTTCCATTTACAAAAAAATATGTGGATAATTATTTGGATGTTTTGTTTTATAATGAAAACATATTTTTTAGCGCAAAGGTCTGGCTTAAGTCTGTAAGAAAGGAGGATTTTTTGGAAAAAAATCTGATGAATTATAATTTGTGCGGAGATTATTTTGAAAATAAATTTATTTCTATCTTGTCATCCGCAATAAAACGTCTATTTAACACTACCGTGCCGACATTATTGTTCAAGCCATTATCATCAAGAAATACAGACAATTCTAAGAACCTTTCAAAAAATTACTATTTTATCAGGTGAATATTAAATAGATCTTAAAAACGTAATATTTTGTTTTAAACTATTTAACATTATTACAAAGTTTTTACTTAGACATGTTTATAAAGTTATTGATATAAATCAGTATGTGCCTAAAGAAAGGAAAATATTTTTTTATTTATAGCTGCACTGCCATTTAAAAGGCTATATTTTAAATAAAAAAAAAATAGGTGTTTTCTCAGTATTTAAAAAAAATAACATACTCCTATTAATATGGCAACATCTGCATTGCTTTAAAAGATTGCGTCGTGGTTTCTTTAGAAACTTTTGTTACTCTGCTTATAATTATTCTGTTTTAATCCCCAGTTACACAAAACTTTTTAATAAACAATTAAGCCAGTAAATACCTTTAATTGATTTAATAAGCAGTTTTTAGACAACGTTTTTTTTTTTTGATATGGCGTTTTGGTAAACATTCTAAACTCCCATTAGTTTAATCGTTTTTTAAAATATTTTGTTCAACCAGGTATAGACATTTTATTACAAATTGATCTAAACGTGACACCTACTAACAATATATTACCTTTCAAAGCATAGGTAAAATTTTTAGTTTGTAATATTTTTAATAAAGAAATATTTAAATTTTCAATTAGTGTATTATTCTTTTGTCATGTTTTCCCCACATAAAAAGCTGCATAGATAATTACTATAAAAGTCTATCCCTCCTTAGCGCCTTGGTGCGGTTTAACCTTTTACAAATTAAAAATATTACGATCCATTCATTGGTGCAGATTTTCCATTTATTCTTTCTCAAGGTCATAGAAACAAGTAAGTGTATTTCGCCGCATTTTCGCATCTGGATATTCTGATAATTTGTGCTTATAGTAGTAAAGTAAGTGGCAAAATATAAATGAAAACCCTGTATATATAAAAGAACTATATTATTTTAAAAATAAACATAACAAAACATACTACCTTAGCATTATAACTAATCATACATTTGTGTACACAAATGACGTCAACAAGGTTATCGGAAAAAACATCAACTTCCAAAAATATAATCAGGGCATACGTGATATGCGCTATCTTAATTCCTGAAACAATTACATTTAAAATTATTAAAACGATATCTAACCATAATCCAGTGATGATAAAGTGAACTCGTTCATTTGAATAAATGTTTAGCTAATTTGTTTTTAATTTTACGTTGATATGGATTGTTTTAATTCATTTTTATAGGCCAATAAAGGATAAGGTTTGAATACATATGTATATCGCTTGGCAAGTTTCTACGAAAAATTTGCACCAAATAAATGTATTGTACAGGGTGGCGCCTTTTCATTGACCTTGCACAAGATCGTTTAACTAGGTAAGGTTGCCTCATTACGTCACATATGTATCGCACTGCTGATTCCTTGGCGCCAACAAGGATGTCTAGACGGATAATACTATGAGGGCGAAAGAGCGCGATATACAATATTTAAAAATCAGCTAGAATAATCATTGTTAAATAATTTATTAATAGGAAATAAAGAAATTACGGTAACAACTGAAATTAACAGTATTTAAAAGTATTTCCTTTAATATTGACAAAAAACACAAACTACACTGTTAAAAACTTCATTTAATGAGCAAAATACATATGTGACGTATGGTCCGCCATGTTGCAAGGCTTACGAGGCAACCTTTCCTAGTTAAACGATCTTGGACCTTGTAGGGTATAGCGAAAACTAAAAGAGATAGAACATATATGATTGCACAATCTCGATTTTGATTTTTGAAACAAATTCAGTGGTGGAGTAAATCTTATACATAGTGTTTGTCAAATTTCCTTAATTTGGCCAGGCACTTGTAGTTCGCTTATATTAGATATAGACAAAAAATGTGAAGAGGAAACTTTTAGGAATTTTTACGTAGAATTAAAGTTATAACCAGTGCCGTATTATCCATTAGGCTGACTAGGCTACAGCCTAGGGCGCCATGAAAAAAATAGGCGCCAGACAGGGGAGTTTTTAAAAAGTTTAGGTGGAGATAGACGCGCGAAAAGGAGGAAAGGATTTTTTTTGTTCTTCAAAATTTTTTTGGATGGAAAATAGGCTCTCCGGGAATTCTAGCCTAGGGCGCCTTAACCAGCTAATACGGCCCTGGTTATAACACAAAGTTGGGCTCTTTAAAGGTCTCTTTAAGAGCTGTAATAAATGCTACATATGATAATATTTATTTTTAATAGTTTCGAAAATATGGCCATCATCGGGATTTTTAAAATAAAACAACACGTATGTTATAGTACCATTGCAAAAATATTTCAAAGATCTTTACAAAACACTACATTTGATATATCTATCTTTTGTAGTTTTAAAAATATGACCATCTGAATCTAAAAAATTTGCATATTATTTTCATCACACATATAATATTTGGAAGCTCATATTTCCGAAACTATTAGAGAAAATTATTTTATATGTAGTATTTTCTAAGGATCTTTAAAATGTCTTTTTAAAGGTGATACAATACACAGGGGTTTTATTTTAAAAATGCGACTTTATTTTCGAAATCCTGATGATGGGTATGTTTTCGAAGCCATGACATATTAAACATTATAAGTGTGGCATTTTTTACGACCTTTAAAAAACTTTTTTATTGGTGATAAAATATACAGGGTGTTTCCTTAGAAAAACAACTTTGTGTTTTAACTCTGAAATAAAAGGCAATTAAAAAATGTATTGACAATGTAATGATACTAGTGACAAAATATAGATATTGCCCATTCTTTTGCCTGATTTTTAAAAGAAAATGTTAAAAATTCAGTATTTAAATTTTTTACAAAAATATATTTTTATTATGAAATCTCAACATGGTGTTTAATTTTAAAATAGATAACACAGAATTTGGGAAGAAATGATCTATAATCGCCATTGTAAAAAAAAATAATATGTTGTGATATTAAATAAAATATAAATTTGTTTTAAATGTGAGAAATTCGAGTTTCTCTTTAATAATAAAAAATAATACATACAGAGTAATACGTAATAGAGCGAATAATGTTAAATCATCCTCATCATCATCCCCAACCTCGTCATCTAGTTTTTATTTCCCTTTCGTTAATAAAGTGAAGTCTATAACTTCGACATAGATATCTTCTTTTTCTATTTCTTTCTCAGTAGCTTGTACTTTTCTTGAATGATCTTCTTCATTTAGGAAATTATAATTATGGTCAACATAAGTTAGTTTTCCGGCCCTTTTTACGGTAAGTCTGTTTCTTCTTTGCCGATAAATAAATCCATAAGTACTGAGGGTTCTTCCGTTGCGGCTGTTGACGATGGTTGAAAGTATCTACAGCCAATCTACTTGTTTTCAAACTGGAGCAAATTCATGCCCACCAAACAGGCCTAGACATAGATTAATTGCTGGAAATGACTATTCTTTAGCAAAAATATTACCACCTCTACTTTTTACTGTGCGAGTGCTTTCATAATAAAATAATATTGTGAAGAATATTTTAGATGGCCCTTGTAGCCTTATATATGTACGAGCCACCCTTCCCCTTAAATCAGTCTATCTATTGAAAAAAAACGCATCATAATCCGTTGAGTAATATCGAATTTTAAATATAAACTACGATTTTAGACACCCTGTATATGTTTTTTGGTAATTATTATACATATACCTTCCTCTTAAATCAGTCTACCTTTTAAAAGAAACCGCATCAAAATTCGTTGAGTAATATCGAATTTTAAATGTAAACTATTTTTTTAAACACTCTGTATATGTTTTTTGTTGGATATGTTTATACCTATAAACCTTCCTCTTAATTCACTCTATTTGTTTAAAAAAACCGCATTAAAATCCATTGAGAATAGTGACGTCAATATCGAATGATAAGTTCAGCACTTCCGAAGATTAGCGGCTACAAACAAACAAACCCACAAACTCACAAAGAAAGTTACGAACTTTACCTCTTTATATATTGGTGTAAATTTTGTTGAAATTTAATCTTCAGTATGAGTTAAATTGTCGCTTCGTTTATTTGGTTATGGAGTATGGGGCGGAAAAAACAATAATTTAAATGTTACCGATTTTGCGGTATTATTATGAAAGTTACTGGTTACATTACCTCGGTAATATTACCCTTTACAATACTAGAATCACTTTTAAAATTTAGCAAATTATTAAATTTATTTGTTTATCTACACAGGTAAATCTTAAGACCATCATTTATATTATATTATCTGTGTAATGAGGTACTGTATGAGGAATAGGTGGAGGTATATCGACCAGCAAAGCCACAACAAAGAATATACATGAGTCATTTAATCCAAAATGTTTACATACCGGTAATAACGTTAGACTGTCTCTCTTCCTCACATTCCCTATGTAACATTTTATTTAGCTGATCCGGTATGTACATATGTGGATAGTAAAAGTATTAAAGAAAAAGTTTATTTTATTTTTTATATTGCATGGTATTAAGAGCTTAATATTCAAATACTTTTTTTACTTTTACTTAATTTTTTAATTTTTAGGTTTTGCGGACAGGTGTTTCAGTCTGTTCATCTTGTTTAACGCATTAGCAGTTTGTTACAAGGTCGTTTGCCGGTTAATCTCGAACGTTCTAGTTGTAATACGATTGTTAGTACTTCCTGTTAAACTGAAAGTGATTTTAATATTGTTATAGAACAGAAAAACATTTATTGTGCCTTTAATAGTTCGTAAAAAATGATTAGTTTTTGAGAAAAAAATAGTGGGAAAACAACATCCTCTGTTACCTAGTAGAAAAGCACTTAACAAATTTTATGATTATATTCGCTTTTTGATAGTACTAAAATTGAATAAAAAAAAGACAAATTAATTAACATAACCTTGCACATATGAACCCAAAGTTATGTTAATTTTTTATTCTCATAATTAAATAATGATGATAGTATGATTGGCGAGTTATGGCGACAGCACGTCAACGGGTGTTTAAAATTCTAAAACTGGCGGATGTTAGACTGCATTGTTGCTAATCATATTATCACTATTAATAGGATTATTTATTGTGATGATAGTAACTGAATTCAGTATTTACCCTAGAATTACATTAAGAACAACCAGTGGCGGCGCCAGCTTTGTTTTTTTTTATTGGGCAATACCCGGCAGAAAAATTTGGGAGGTGAGCATCAAAGTGCGCATGTGCATTATTAAAATTAAATAGGTAAATGGCGTTTTAAAATTCAGTACAAATATTTTAGGGGCTTATTATTAGGGTCCTATAAACTCAAAACAAATACCCTTTTCAAACTACAGTCATCGTAAGTTGGGTAAAAAACGTTTATTTTAAACTGTGTCTACATTTTAACATCAAATAGCACAAAAATTTGCACATTTTTATCGGTTTAGGAAATAAAATTTATTACTTGTCTTAAAAATGGTAAAACCTGTTGACTAAAATTTAATATGTAGCTATAATCGATTTTTAGAAGTTTAGGTACACCAGTATGACGGTCACAGGAAAATTAAAAGATTTGGTTCCTTGTATTTTTGTGATAAAACAAACGGTTTTTAAGAAAAATGTTTCTTAGTCTGTGGAAACCAAAAATTAACTATCTTACTTCTACCTCTAGTGTTATATTCTATTTTGTTTAAAAAATTACATATTCAAGGTGTTTCAAAATGTTTTAAAAAAATTCTACTATTAAAAGTGTAAAAAAGTTCATATAAACATAGGTCCGCTAATTCCTTGTGCTCAAGATATAGGGTTTTAAACTTTTTTTAATATCCTAAATATCCTTTACCCAATTTTGTTTTAATTTAGCAATGTAATTTATGGCATAAAGGGGGAAATTTATCACTTACCTAATTTCATTTAATAAAAACGGTACGCCACTAATGGAGTAAATGTGCGTATTTTTTTGTGCTTTAATACAGCTTTGATGTCTCCTATCTTTTTCGTATTTTTTTAAATAAAGAGGAAAAAATCACTTAATTGCATATTTTTAGACCATAAAAGAAGCATTGTGGAAACTTTTTCTTTTTAAAAATGGGTTTTAAAATTTTGTATTGGCAATTATCATCGCTGTTATTACGAAAGGGCCTAACTTGATATTTAGCAAAAATGAGTTATACCCATTGTTATTCAAGGGCAGACCTTACCTATGTTATGACAAACTTGCATATCCTAATATTACACCATAAATTAATTAAAATAAGATGCAAGTGTCAGAGGAACGGCCAAAATGATAACCCAATTTTCTTTAAACCGCTCTACTAAAAGTTCTAAAACTCCAGATGGACCCCTTCGTAATAGGAGCGACTTTGTTACAATAACAATAAATACTTTTTTAAAGAAGGTTTATATCCAGTCCCAGTCTATTAATTTAAACTAAATCATGTGTTTTCGAAATTTTATGTTTTTTGAAAAGTTTTACACTCTGTATCTTAAGAACGAAAAATTCGCGAACGTATGTTTGTTAATATGAAGTTTTCTTTATATTTTCTGATGTATAATCTGCCCTTAAATTTTGTTAACAGCATTCTGTAACACCCTATATTTCGTAATTCAAATTTTAACTACACAAAACGAAAGAATATTGTACCGTAACACCTCGTATAAAAACACGTGTCTTTGTTTTTATACCTTTATTAACAATGGAACGTAACTATGGTTACAACAACGACAAAATCTTCACTTGTCAATGTCTCAAAGTTTACAACACAAAAGTCGAATCTATACTAATCGATCGGAGGTTTTCCGTCGCCCTTTTATAGTATGGTGGAAGAGTAAAGAATGATCTAGAATTTTCGAGAAATATCGCGAAAATTCCATAAAACAGGATGGCATAAAAGTTCTTAATGGATAATTCGGGCGTTTTCGGAAACCTTTGAAAGTGATGAAAGAACTTGGAAGAATTAAGGTAAATTATTTAAATAAATTAACAAACTAAATTACATGATCCTAACTCTCTAAAATTCTCTAACCTAAACACATTTTTGAAAGTCTGTAACAATATTTTTAATTTTTTAAACATTTTAATAGAATATTTCATTTTATATTTAAATACACTAAAATCCTGCTCTAATGACAAAGCCCAACTATAGATCATTTATTTAAGAATTTAGTGAATTGGATTACTTGAATATAAATTGAATAAATGCATGGTGAATGAGACTGGGGCTGTTTTTTTACCAGGACTTTTTGCGTTTCTTTGCTTCTTGCTCAATTATCAGGTTGGGCGAGAACAATTTAGGTTGGGCACTCGCCACACCGCGCCCACCTCTGCGCCGCCACAGAGAACAACCAATAAAAAATAGGATTTTATGTTATAATTTGATAATGTTTATAACATTAAAATTGTAAGCATAATATTTTAATATTACCCATAGTTAATTCTACAGGGTGTCTCTAAAAGGTCTGCACAAAATTTAAGAACAAATTCCTTGAAGCAAAATACAACGCTCTAACGCAACTTACCTTAGCCAAAAATTTGATCATTGGCGAGTTACTCCGTTTCATAGTTTTCAATTATTTTATGTGTTTTTGTTATTATTAAAAATGTCTTTACAATTGTTTTTATCTTTTTGACATCCCACGAAGGCATATGCCTAAAAACTGGAGTACTGTGTGTGTCGGGTTATTAGATGTTTAACCCATCGTTCCCCTGTTCCGTCAACGTTGTCCAGTAGTAGTTGTAGCTTTCTGATTGTAAAATAATTTTTCATGATCGGTTCAGTATTTCTGAAGTTTAGCCCCTACAAACAAACTTACAAACTTTACCTCTTTATATATAATATTAGAATAGATGTAGAGAGTGCCACCTGCAATCCTTTTCTTATGTTCAAAAGCCATAACTTCTTTGTGCCTCTGTATAATATTATAGTTCTAGTAAGAAAGTTCTTTTTCTTATATTTTCTTAACAAAAAAGGTATAACTAGTTAATGTCGCTACAAGCAACCGTTCTCAAATATTCCAGATTAGGGGTTTTATTTCCCACAAAAAGTTTATTTGTATTATTTTTACCTTCATTTAGGCCTCCCAGATTTTTCTAAAAGGTCTGTACAAAAACGATCCAACGCAATTAACCTTACTTAAAAAGCTGTATATTTGCGGAATACATGGTGTCAAAGTATAAACATAAAATGAAAAAAAAAAACGATAAACTTTTTGACCAAGGTAAATTGTGTTACATCATTTTATCTTTGGCGAAAAAATTTGTGTTAGCATTTTGTACAGACCTTTTAAAGACATTCTGTACAGTGAACGCGAAGAAGATTTGGTAGTCACCTTTGCTTGTCTAGTAACCTTGATATATAGGGTGTTCCTAAATTTAAAAAGTTTGGAAAACCACCAATCCTGAGGCTAAGATATAACTATCTAACCCAACTTACCTTACAGTAAAGGGTGTCCAAAGTTGGACTTTTATGGGCTCTCTCAGAGTTGGGTCGTATTCGAATACTCAGTATTCTGAATGGTATTCAGAATACATTTTGCCGGTATTCGAATAGTATTCGAATACATTTGTGTTTGGTATTCGGTATTCGGCAGAATACTATTTTGGTCAGTATTCGGGATTCTGTATTCGAATACTTTAGAAGTATTCGACGAATATTTTTTTGAGTATTCGAATACCGGCGTTTCCAGTATTCGAATACCGAAAAGTGTAAGTGCATTCGAATACTAAATTTGTTACGATTTGAATAAGAAAAGGGAAGCAAAATAGGGAAAAAAGAGGTAAGGACCTTTTTTTTACTCTTCAATTTTGTTATATGTTTTGTTTAGTAGTATTCGAATTTTTTCGTTTCCAGTGTTCGAATATCGATTCCGGGTATTCATGTATTCGAATACTTTTTTTCCAAGTATTCAAATATTCGGTATTCGAATACTTTCTTTTTTCCGGTATTCGTATTCGTATTCAAATACCGATTTTCAGTATTTTGCCCAACTCTGGTTCTCTTACTTATCACTGGAGTTATTAAAAACGATGTATGTAGCTGTTATGGGCTAAATTTTTAAGAAACCAAAAATAGCATACTTAAAATTGTAATACTATTTTTTAATCTAAGGAATACAGGGGGATACAAAAAGTCTGATTTGATTTTACCCTTTATATCTTTTATTATCAGAAATAGGAAAAAATCCATTAAGACAATTTTAGTAGAACTTATCACGTAGAATCTACAAAAAACTATTCGATTTTTGATACAGGATTGGCTTAAAATTTTCCAATGGTAAGTTCATGTTTTTCCTACCTTCTTTCCTTCTTCTTTCCTTATTAATGGCCCTGGTCTTTAAGATACCATATATATATTATATATACAGGTTTATTCAAAAATCGATTACGAAACTTAAGTGGGTAAATTTACTGGACAAAATAAGGGTAGAGCTTCATATATATATTTTTTAAAATATTTACCACACCGTAGTTGAAAAACTAAGACGTTTGGGACATATGTTTATATAAAGTTTTTTTCTTATTTTCTGTTGTAGAATCGCCCCGTAAAGTTTGTCGGTTGAGTTACTGGACACCCTGTATGTATGTAGGTAATTTGATTGAAATTGATAAAAACTTTGATGTCTATTGGTGCCTAAACGGTGAGGTTTATCGACTTTAATAGAGAGTACCTTATTTTTTAAGTTTTTAATTGTCTATAAAATGGCGCCCCCAACTTTGCAATATCTGTCAAAATAAAAGTTATGATGTAAATAAATTTTAAGGTTTTAGGTAAAGTGCCCTCTGTCGGTATTTTAAATAAGTACTTTTGTCTTAAAATTCTAGAATGTGCAAAGTTCGATTTGTGTGCCAAATATCAACTGGATTGGTTAAAAAATAAATGCAATATGGCGAAAATACCAAAATAAAAATTGAACTTTGTCGGCTTGTAACTCGAAAACGAATGACATTGTGAAAAAAATTATATAAAACTCTATTCTTATTTTGTCAAGTAGAATCACTCCCTTAGGTTTCGTGATTGATTTTTGAATCACCCTATATAATATAGAACCATTTTTTCTATAT